>JAQFYG010001616.1:0-18023 GCA_034694325.1 Entomobrya corticalis | reverse complement strand
AATTCAATTTCCATTTCAAAGTCAAAAGACACAAAGTAAAGTTCTACTTTTTTGCTGAATCATCATTTACCCATCTTCTTTTGAGAGGAAAAATGTAATCTTGAAAGGGAAAAAGAATGTTGTTGATGCTCGCCAAGATGGCGAGGTGGTTTTTTTGTAGAACTCAGGACTCAGTCTAAACTAAACCCTTTTTTCATCTTCTCCAATACTCCAAAATCTTAATTAATACATCAAAAAAGAGCAGATAACTAGAAGAAGATGAACACGTTCTTCTCAGACAGACTCACTTCAGTCAGCTCAGCACTCTCTCTCTCTGAAGTCTGTAGACAACTGTGTTTTTTAAGTAATCAAAATGAAAGCAGGTAACTTAACAAGAACAACAAGACCAAAAAGTATACTTTGATGATCATCATGATTACGTGTTTACGAGAAGATGATCTTGAAAAAATAAAGAAAGAAGAGACGGAAGCACGATGATGTTGATCCAGATGAGGGTTTTATTTTTTTGAAAGAAATAAAGGGAAATCTTTAGAGTTTTCATAGAGTTTTCTGTGATGATGAAAGGGGGAAAACGAGGGAAAATAAAGATAAGATGATGTTGATGAGCAAACTCTTTTTTCGCTCTAAAAGATCTACCGCTCTTTGGTCGGTGGTGGTATAGGATCTCAATCTTCCTCCTCATCATCATTATCATCTTGGAGTCGAGTCCCCTTCTCTTTGTTTTTTCCTTGGTCACTTTTCAAGATTACACCATCACCGCCACCACTACCACCACCAAAGTCAAAGAAAGACCCAAAGCCAAAATAAAACGATGGAGTGATGAGCAAAGTCAAGTGAAGCGGAAGAATGGAGGAGCAAAAGTGGAAAGAAGAAGAACGTTCGTTTTCCTGCCTTTTTTGAAAGAAAAAAAATGGTCAATTCACTTTACGCACTGCACAAGCATACTATCATCAAGTGAACCATGTAATGATCATCATGAAGATGATGATGGTGATGAAATGAAAACTTTTTTTGGTTGAGTTTTTTTGGGATTAGAGATTAGATTACGTAACAGCTTCTCGCCGCTATGCTGCATAAAGTACCGGCCACCGACTATCGACGGTTTTTTGATATGATCGTTTTGAGCATGCAACCAAGTTTTAAGCTGATCAGAAACGTTGAAGTCACGACAACCGCAAAACGACCACAAGGGATCGGTTTCGTTTTTTTGATGATGAATTTTTGATGAATCAGTTATGCAATTTTTTACAAAAGGGTTTTCACTGAACTTGAAGAATACGTTGATTAAGATTTTTTTCTGTGTAAAAAAACTTAATCGATTTTGAGAAGAAAATGTAAGATTCTCAGGTGTCGGGTAGCAAAAAAGTAAATAATGGAGAAGATGAGTTTGCAGTAGCACCGGAAGCAAAAAAAAATATAATTCATTAAGACCATGCAATTTAATCTTTTTTCCTTCTAAAAGCTTTGATAACGACAATGGAGATAATGATGATGATCATGGCGGTGATATATTAAAAAATGTTGCAAAAAAGTGGACAAAAAGCTCTCTCATCACTTTGCAATCTCTTCAAGTTTTAGAAGAGAAGATGGTCATCTAGTCATCTTGATATCACCAGACGCATCTTCTTTAGTCTCAAAAAATGGACGTTATTGTCCTAATGACTTTGAATGGAGATGGAAGAGTACTGCTGAAAATGATGATGATCCTCATCTTGACTTTTTTTCTCTTAAAATGTTCAACTCGAAAAAATGACCATTTTTGTTGTAGACGATGATGTACTTAAATGCCGTCATTATTCATTAGGATGAACATTGTATCACTGTCAAGTCCAAAAACTAGAGATTTGCTCTTGATTACATTTATGATGTTACGTTTATTACACAACCAGAAAAATGACAATGATTGTAGTAGGTAGCTGTCATGTCAGTTTCAACAAAAAAACCTTGAAAATTACACAATTTTTTTCTGATTGTGTGAAAGAATGCAACAAAAATTGCATTTTTTGCTAAAAGGAAGGATAACTCTGTTCTGGTGAGGCGGAAGAACATCAAAGATGAGATGACTCTTCTCGAAGATTGAGCCTTCTTCAGAAGCCATATACCAATCTACTGAAAAAGGAATCTTCTATCTTGATCCCCTTTTTTGGTTCATCTAATCACTATATATTTTTTTTGGCTGTCATCACGTGTTTGATTTATTCTTTTCTGCGTGGGAGAAAAAAACACGAATATTCCACTAGAGAGCCATTATATATGAGGATGTTTTTGAAGAGGAGGACGATATGCAGTGAACTGCATTTCACTCCATTTTCTTCCTTTTCTTTCGGAAAAGGTTATTATTATGGGTTTGCTATATAATAATACGCGTGGACGGATGAATGATCTTCCTCTTGGGATATTTTTCTCGAGCATTCAAGGAGCCAAAGCCATCATTGCATTTAGTCTTCTTGGTCTTGCATCTCGGTGTGTGATATGTATTGAGAGAAAAAAAGAATGAAAGAAGAGCACTTCACTACAAGATCAAATCCAACTCTATCATGATCTATCTATATGATCATTATCATCATCGGAGAAAATACCCGGAGAAATTCCACAGAGAGATTATTTTCCTCCGAGAGAGAGGATCATTGCTGTGTGCGAAAACCTTCTTTTTCCGAGATAATATAAATTACACGGTTGGAAGACAGCTGGCTTGACTTTGGTTTCCACGGATTCTGTTCACACAAGAATGAGAAGGAAAAAGGATGGAAGAAGCCAACAAAATTGTGAGACTACTAGTGTTGGAGTTGAGTTGGATTGAGAACTAACAAAGTTCATTTTCATTGCCAAAGCCAAAGAACATTTGGTAAACAGAAAAAGGAACGGAAGGAAAATCGATTCCTTTGAAAAAAAATGTTCCAATAATCATAGATGCAGTTTTTGATCAAAGTATATATAGCTGGCTATGAAGAGGAAGGAACTAGAAGTCTAGTTCTTCCCTTCTTCCGGATCCGACGGATCATCATCAAAATAACTTGAGTGTCTTATTGTTTGTGTAACAGCTTGTAATTATTACCTCCAGACCGGTTGGTTATTGGTTCAAGCGTATATTTTGTCCTAATATGGCTTTAATGAAGCCTTGCTATATCCGCCTACACGGCAGGCATTATGCCCTTCTTCGCGCAAACAACAAAATAAATTAACTAAACAAACCGGACAGGATTTTCATAGAAAATCCCTTTATCGCTGTGAAACTGGCAACTAGAAAGATTTTCGGGGGAGCCATATAATATTTTGTTCATTCATGTTCAATTATAGATGATAGGTGGGATATGGTATAAATGATGGGTGACGACAAAAAAGGGGGAGTGTTCCAGGTGTGTATAGTATGCACAAAGTATAAACCCATTTATGAATACAGCAATAATAGTGACATAATGGCATTAAACTTATTCTATAAAGCTAAATTAGCAAAATTTCCCATTACATAATGGAAGTTTTTATAATGATCCTGATGCCATTAAACTTGCGCAAGTTCGAGGACAATATAAAATACATACGCACCCTTTTCTTCTCGAATATTTCTAGGTTGACATCTGACAATGGCGAAAAAATGGCTAACGACATAAAAAAAAGTTTTTAAGTACAATATCCTCTAAGGTATTTAAAGATGCTTATCTTACTGGCTCTTTATTAGGCTGATAATGCACATTAAGGATGGCTATTGTACCTGATTTTCTCTAGACGATAAGAAATCCCATTTTTTATTTATTGTTTTACTGTCATCATTAGAGTGCCATTACCAAATCAGATGAATGGTTGCCACTCTGATGAAAAAAAAAGAATCTTTTAGTGCGGTGCGGTAAATGGACGTCAGGTTAAATTTATGAATTTATTTCGCTCGTTGATGAAGCAAAAAATATATATGTCCAACTAAACTAGTCGGTAGTCCCGTGGCGAAGACAGCTTTTAATTTGCAATTAAGATGAAGATATGTGTTATTTTTTGCTTTTTAAATGGAAATACTCTCTTAAATGTTTCATATTTAGTTATTAAGGCATACATTTTTTTGCGTAACAGTTTTAAAGGTAAGTAGGTACATTTATTATGATCATTCTCAGAAAGTGAAAAAAAATTGCGATTCAGACAAAGCCATTTACGGGTTTTCAATGTTTACCAACAGAAGTTACAAAAATGAAATTTTTAAATAAAATATATAGGCAATGTTGACAAATACGTTGTATATAAGAAAAATATGACATAATTTGACAACAAATCTTTGATAATTTTTTAACAAAAAAATTGTTTGCTCAACTGATTACTGTTATTATGATTTTTTGGAGATAACAGTAAACAATTTAAGTGTGATAATTTGACAAGCCATTTATGACAAGTTTGTATGCTCTTTTGTTTTTCAGACTTGCGCCTACACACCTAATTTTTGAATATTTAATGTCTTTATTAATGGATGCAAGAAGGCTACTACTATTGGATTTTGGATTAGACATTTGTCAATGTGATGAGTAGTTGCATGGATGTGCCAACTGCCAAAAATGAAACGCACGTGTAAATGGTTTCTTACGCAATGACTCAATGCAAAGGCATGTGCAATTGGCAACAATGGAAAATTATACTAGCGCCACCTATCAACGATAACAGTAATGAAATGAAAGCAACTCACTGGAGAAAACCATCTACTTTGTTCACTGAATTGGCGTTGTTGATATTTGAATTTTATTTTCGCAGCATTAAAACATTGATTTTAAACAAAAATTTATAGTTAACCAAGATTAAAATTATTTTTATAAAATGCACTAGCACTGTCCTTCATGCTATCCATTTTTTCCTTCAATGATGCCATTATTTTGCTATCGCCAACGCCAGACTTCATGCTCTCAAATTTTTCCTTCAATGCTGTGAACAGTTTGCTGCTGCCAATACCGCTTATTTTATCCTTTACTGCTGACATCGTATTTCCAACGCTCGCTTTAATCACGGACCACCAGTTAGGAAGGGGTGGAAGACTTGGTAGCTTATTCATCGAAAACAAAGGATTCTTTCCAGTACCCGCTATATCCTTATTTTTAAGTAATCGCTTTCCCTTTTTCCAGTCTGGTCTTGGAAGCTTAAAGTCAGGAACATCAGCTAGTTCATCGTTACCATCGCTGGGCAATTCGATCTGTGCTGTTATAGATGGACCTACTTCTACTTTGGCCTGATGATTCATGACTTTGTTCATGATTAAACTGTCTTGTAAACCAGCCGATTTTTCTTCTTAAAGCCCCAAATTTTAAATGATAAGCTATTTGAATTGAGTTTCTCTTAATCTTTTTTCTATATTTTAATTTTAAACAAATATATTCATACCGCCTGCGTTAACCGATACCATGGTTATCACCAAGATGAATAAACAAGGGATGTTCCATAGCGTCAAAATGTATAGTTTAAACGACTCCATTTTTAATACTTACAAAATATTTATAAGATTCGCCGATCAAGATGATAATTGACAATTGAGATAATCAATACTAACCATTTGGTAAAACAAATTGCTACAACAGAACATCCGGTCTCCATAAAAATTGACTGAAGGAACCAATAAACTAAATGTACAATGGAACATACGTCATCCAAAAATTATTGATATGGAACCATTCAGTAATGATGAACTACAATAATACATTATGTGCTTACACCTGATAGTACACTCATCAATTCTATTTATTTTTCAACACATTCTTCAGGAGACAGATATTATGAACAATCCTTTATAAAAAAATATGCAAATGCATCATCATAGCCGTCTAATGTTAATGTTCACAATTTATATTTTTATCGTCGCCCATAATTCTCATATCACGCCTCAATTATATGATAATAGCGTTTTGTTGAATTAAGCACTCTGCCCGCTGCTATTAACTATCATCCCCGTTTTGCATAGTTACACAATAACGCACTTACGCTCAAGAATATTATATGCCACGAGAGATTATCTTCGTGGACAATCAAATAGAACAACAATGATAATCATTCCAAGTGATCACATCACATTATCATCGTCATTATCAACAAACCTAAGAAAAAAATAATAATAAAAGCTTCAAACAAACACTAAACACAAACATCAAGTCAACAAGTCAGCATTCCAAACACTATTGTTGCTATTTCTTATCATGAGAGATTCAGAGAGCGTTTGCTTTTGTTAAGCGTCGAAGAAAATGATAATAAAAATGTGATGTTGATGAGAGGAGACCACACCACACTAATTTTCTGCCCATTTTTACTCATGTAAAGCCTCCCATGGTGATTGTTTACCCACGTAATTGAATGACAACGTAATAAGCAATAATCATAATGCGTATTAATGCACATTTTTCCCTTTTACTTTTGCATTCGCAGATTTTTTATATGCGTAGACATTGCACATATTATTGAGCGCCAAATAAATATATTACCATGGAAACGCACAGTCTCATGAGTAGGTTGTGTGCTGTTTAAATTTTTTTTATGACAATCCAAAATGTTTTCCTTTTTATAAATTGACAATCATAATTGCTCATGAATTTTTAAAAGCTTTGTAATTACACTTTTTTGCTTATTTATTATTAATGCTATGTTGATGGATGTTGTTGTGGCTAAATAAATGAATTTGAATTAGGAAGAACATTTAGATGGCGGAATGTGATTACATAAGATTTTTATAGCTTCGTCGTGTAATTGGTTATATGAATGCTTTTTATGATGATAGATTGGATTTTATGTTAGTTTGCCTTCGCAGGTTAAGATGGATAAGGACCATAATGAAATGAAGTTTACATTTTAAAAATTCTTTTGTCGTCATGGTGACGGATATCGAGGCAACAAGATCGACAAGCAGTTACCATAGAAACATTTAAAAGCTTGGAAGTAATTACTTCTTTACTTATTGGTTGTTTGGTCGCCTTTGAGCACTATTAGGCAATTAAAATATTTTGGGAACATTTATTAGGCGGATAAAAATGAATTTTTATAGCCGAAAGCAATATTACACATATTTTTCAATAATAGAATGCAAATGAAAACTTTATGCTAAACATCTGCATAAAAATACGATAAATAATATATATTTATATAACCATCATGATAATTTTTTATTATTAATTATACGAATGTCCATAACTAATGCAAATATCTTTAGATACAAGTTTTATGGGAATCCCAAATGCAAAATAAACATTGAAAAACATTAATTAAAAAATGATGCATCATTTATACGAAAATTACACTCTATTAAGCATTGAAAAAAATTTGCCTATAGATGACATTGTAAAAAATTGTACATGAACATTATTATTTTTCCGCAATAATCCATCAAAATGCCGCTTCGGTATTTTTTCACATTCGTTTTGATTTCCAAATAATAATAATGCGTATATAGTTAACTTGAAAAAGATTAGGTGCAAGTTTTATAATTAATTACAATAAGATGTTACAAAATAGCCAATTTGTAATTTATTAATAGCATTATCTTGACAAAGACGCATTTACAAACACGTTATAAATGTCCTCCCTTTCTGTTCCTCGAAACAATATTTTATAGATCAATTGTCCTTCTTCACCTGAAGCATTAGCAAAATATTATTCCAATAGACCAAAACACAATAAGAAATTGATAACTAAAACAATTCACCTCTAGTCAACCCTTGACTACCTTGCCGTCGCCGCATTCCTATCCATTCTTCTAATCGAATCTCAAAAAAATAATTTATAATTTAACTGCCCTACCTTGCAATTCGCAATTTTGATTTGCGTCTCTATATACCTTTCAGCTCTGGTAGTTTTCTTTTCTTGAGAACAAATTAAAAAATGCTTTAGATTATTTACAGTCGTCTGTTTTATACATTCCTTGTGTATTGAAATGATTATGATTACTTTGAATGTCTCTCAGAGAAATAAGCTCGAATAATGTGGCATTGATTGGATTGTTATTTGTTGCTGTTCACTGTCGATATTTATTTGTCGCGGTGATTGTTTCTTTGATAGAATGAGGGCTACGCCGCTGCTGACAGCAGCATTGGTGTCTGCTCTCTATGTGCTGCTACTTCACAACGAGGTTGATTTGCTACCACAAACCACCACCTCTAACACCGTCACCATGACAACTGACACATCCTATTGTTGATTTATGTGAATGGAATGAGAAGAACCAATTCACTTTCAAGAATCAAGAGTTCAATTCATTATTGTTGTATATGTCCCTATTAAAGTCCCTTTATATTCCTTTCAATTCTTCCACAAAAATAATGATAATACCAGACGCTGTAAGTAGAAAAAAAATCAATTGAATTCTTTTCGATCTTCCAAGAAACCTTTTTTTATTATTCCACTTTTAACGACCCTTTTTAACTTTAACGTACCTATTGGCTCATTCAAAACAGTATCAACGTCATCAAGCATATATTGAAATTAGAAAAAAAACTAAATTTATTGGTGATCACCAAGTCGCCTAGCCGCCATTAAAATATGCATGTGTTTGCAGATATTTTATTTATTACCAATCAGGTCAAAAGAAGTAGGCATCATAAAGGTATAAAGGCAAGACAGGTGTACTAATTATCGTTTTACTTGTCAAATATTCTGTTCTAAGAATATAAAATGCTTGTTGTGGTTAAAGGTATAAAAATAAATTTGCATAATAAAAAAGGAAAGTGAAATTAGTAGTTTGCTAGATTAGATTATTATATGGTACAGTAGAGTGGCATGATAGCGCTAAAAATGATTTATCGATAAAAAATTGATGATTCATTACAAGTGACACATGTTTTTCAATCAAAATTATTAATCCGACACTTTTGCTTGAGATTATATTGATTGATAGCTGCTGATAGCCGCAGCTGCTTATAGACTTTTTTTTGCGTGGTGTCGTTTCAATCAGGTCAATATCGACGTCGTTAAATTGGAAACCAGATTGCTCATTAGTAACGGACGACATCGACAGTTGGTTGAAAATTTGCAATTTAGAATTCTAGTTACCACACAAACTTTGTCAGAAAACTTTAATCTTAATTGGAATTCGTGCGATAGGTTTTTTCGTGAAATTCACGAATTTACTATTAATTTACCTTATTTATGCGTATATGGAGTTAAGATCGTGTCAATCATCATGCCGTGATTTAAACTAAACTGTTTACATATATGATTATGTCTTACAAACTCCCCCACATATTTCTGTTAAAGTTAAACGTATGTATTTTATATGTAAAAAATGAAACTTCGTGTGTAAGCTATTTAAAGACTGATAGTTTCTTAAAATTTACGATCATACCAGAAATGCCAAATTGTATACTCTCAGGGTGGCCATGCTTATCAAACGTGCGAATTGTGTTTTTACATTTATATTTTTAGCGCATACTTTTTTACATGATGACTTTGATGACATGCGTTTCATCATGCAAATCTGTTTTGTTACAAAACTTTCGTGACAAACTTGCACAATCTTTTTTATCCAGTCATAGTGCATTTTAGGCATGATTCATATTAAAATATTTAATTTTTAAGCAGGTGTATAAATAGGTAATGTACTTTATAAAATGGAAATCACATGAAAATTATATAGAAAGAGAAAGTACGCTTGTTCATTTAAAATAAATAATACGCTTCACGTCTCTTTTAATTTTTTCTTTCTTTGTACAATAATTTCATTTTCAATTCATCAACTTTCAAAGGAAAAAGACCCTTCAGCATTCAACAAGACTGTATAAAATAAAACACAGCATGAAACAGATAAACAGCACAATATATAGGAACTGTAGCTCTTCCTTACAAAAAAAGTAAATATGAATTCATCATTTAAAATGTATTTTTTATTGTTTTCAAACGGAAAATCCTCCTGAGTCATGCCTAACATCCTTTTCAAAAAATATGAATAAACAAATGAGTCTATTCATGTATCCATTCATATCATCAGCACAAACGACATCGACATCATGTAACACGTATATCCTCCTCTTCATTTCAATTTCTCTCTATTTAACTGTTTTGCAAAAATCTTGTGCCGTTTTTACATTCATTTAATTCATTCAAATGACAAGCACATAGTCGTAACAGCTCGACTTTACATTTACAATAGTCACTTGAAATAAAAACGACACCTAGTAATTCCATTGATACGTTCATTGTCTTTGTCATCAACATCCCTTCTGTGGCGTATAAACAACTCAATACATAACTACTCAACAAAGCATCAACATCAAGTCTCATCATCCACATTCCATTCAGCCGTCGTTCCTTTCATTCATTTTTGTCGTTTGTTAAATAGCTGGTACTGCTGTTACGTAACAATCATGTAACAGGAACAATACTGTACAGATGCACGTAACTTTTTACGTAGCGACAAGTGTTCACAAAATTTTGTGTTCAATCAACTCCATTCACCATTTTTATTCATTCATTTCTTTAAGTCTCATTCTCATCTCGCGTGTGATACACGGCACCTGTTTCGCTGATTCTGAATAGATTTTCAATAATATTCAATAAAAGTACCTTTTACGAATTTGCACATTCTTTAAAGCCAAGTTTCAATTATTTGCGAACTAGTCCATCGGCCACCAGCACCCTAATTTTCTGATTGAATATTTATATTTATATCGCCACAAAACACCGCTACCCATGCAAATCATTGTTGCAATGTCATCATCACCTTCATCATCTTAAGCACAAGTCGCAGAGTCCAACATTTTAATAAATCGCCAGATGCATACCTAATTAATATAAATTTTTTTCTTCTGGGTCCACCACCTTGCTTTATTCACTCACAATTTACTCACAGTCAGTTACAATTTTTTAATGGAAAAAACGTGACTTGGCACTTGCCAAGGCGTACACACTTTCTTCTCAGAAAAGTAATAATCACATTAGACATCAGCAATACCCGACCGCACCACACGCGTCGACGTCGTCAACGTCACCAAAAAATTTCATGAAAATGGACACACCACACCATTTTACCGCATCTAAATTTTGTTTAATGGCGCAAAACACTGAATATTACCAAACTCAATGAATTTTATTTGCTCCAATAACAACGATATTATATGGTGTCTACCTGCTTTTAGTTTTTTTTGGTTGCCATATTGGGGATTTAGTTCTCGTTCTTTCGCATTTTATTTAATTTTTTAAAAGAAAAAATCTTTTAAAATGAAAGGACTTGGACTTGCCAAAGTAATTAAAAAAGCAATATTATACAGCACATTGAATGGCAAAGAAGGAGCGAGGTCAGCATTGCCATCAGTCAATTTTTGTTCCCATGGTGATAATAGGTAAGATTATAGGTACTTACAGATTTTTCATGCTTCCTATACCCATAAACTATCATTTTCACATTAAAGCCAGAAGTCAAGTCAAACAACCGTGCCCATCGTTATTATTAAGCCATTTTTTTCAAATTTTTTTATCAATCTGTCTCAATTTTTTAAACTTTGATTTGTTTATGTTTACTATATGAATGGTATTAAATGAAAAAGCCAATCATGAATTTGAGATGTTATACCACATTACTATTCTTTATCGCTTATTATTATGTAACACGTAAAACGATAGCCTCACAAGATTAGACGACAAGTTACAAAAGCAAAACGAAATGAGAATTTTTTGTATTACGTCCATGAAACTATTTTATATAGAAAATCAAGTAATCATGATCATCTCATTTTTGACATTTGACCTCTGGCTAATTACAAATTTGTCAGGTATATCGAATCAAATCATTTATCAAAGCAAAATAAAGAAAAAGAGCAAAGAAGGGGAGGAGGACTATAAAACAACTGCATTCCTCTCTTGATTTGATTAGATGGTCATAATATGTTATTTTAATGCAGAAATGCACTTTTGGCCAAATTATTTATTAAGAAGATGTAAACGAAGAAAAAAACACGTTCTTGCATTACGATTTTTCAATGAAATTTGATTCCTGTTCTTTTTCTCTTTTATTTTCAGCACCGGTCCTTTTCTAAAGTTTTGATCTGATCTTTTGTAAATGAAGTGCAAGAGGCCAAGAGACACGTTCTCTAATATCAAATATTTGAAGTAAAAATAATAAACGTTTTCGAATCTCTTCAACTTAAAAATTGGCCTGAGGACTGCGGAGAATTTGATCTCACGATTTTTCCGTGTTCATCTCACTGTCGTCATCAAAACATAAATAATGATGATATTGCATAAAAAATTGTTTTGCTGCCGTCGGCAAATATTTTCAAATTCCATGAAGAAACACCAACAAAAATTGGCTTTAATCTGCAAAATGATTTCAATTTTGCAATAGACACTAAAACAATCCAAAATATTTAAATCAACTTTCAAAAGTTGCAAATGGAATTTGATGCGCACGTTGTCGACAACACGACGAACGACGACGACAACTGATCAACCGACAAGCAAAATGCAAAAAAACAATAACACTAACGTAATCTCAATTATAAAAGTTGATATTTGCAACGAAATTTGAAACGGCGCTTTAGTACATGACCAATGACGATAGTTTATATACTTTTATGCATTAAGCAAGTCAAAAGTGGTCAAGTCTCTAGATGATAATGGGAATGATGATGAGCAAAAGCCGGACTTTTAGATGCACAGTAGCCGGAAAACTTGTGTGAATATTATTGGTCTATACCGCTGTGCAAATTGGCACTACTCCTGTTAATGCAGCTGATAACAAACAAGTTGTTTTTTGAGATGATGATGTTCATCTGCTCTGCTGATCCTGCTGCATTTCTTGATTTTTTTCATGCTTCTTACGTAACTGTAAACTTGCATTTTTTTATTTTAAAAAAGAAGTCGTAAAGTCGTAACACCAAACCAGCAATAAAATGTGCTGTCTGATTAGCAGATATCGGATTTCAGTAAAAAATATTCTAAGAAAATAAACGAGCTCCTGTCTTCTGTTTTCTTTTTGTCCTTCTGCCGTTCTTTGATGTCGTGTCGTTTTTTGTATAATAAATAATTAATGGCGTATTTGTGACTTTTTCTACTTTTTTATTCTTCTTTAGGCAAAACATGACATTGGTATTAATGTTATGATGTGGAATTAATTGTCTGTTTTTCGTATTATATTTCATAAAAAGAAATTTGACACAGAAACTAAAGTAAATAAAAAATAACGGTATTTTTTTCTATTTGTTTAACTTTTTTATAGGTAAACATTTGTAAGTTATGCGTGTAAAATTTGTGGCTATTAGAGTTAATGGTTGTAAATTGTAATAACTTTTTAATGTATGTGCATTGACTAGCCCTATTGTTCTCGCCTCGGCAAAAAAGTGAGTGATATGCGAGGTGAGAAAACTTATAGAAAATATAAAATCTTGGAATTAGAATGAATGAACCTATTATTTTACTAAAATAAAAATTTAAAGTGACATAGATTCTATTAATTTTTAATGCAAACATGAATCTATTAACTTTGAAACGTGAGGAATTTCCCTTAAAAATCGTGTCATGTCTTGTTAAAGGCTAGCCGGATGCCTTACAGTCAGAAGAATATATTAAAAAACAAAATAAATAGGCTACCTATTCCTTCGTCAGACGTAATTGATGGTGGACAGAGGACATTTTTAGAGCATTAGTAATAATGGACGCTAGTAGATATACTGGTTGTCCTTCAACTCATCATCGTAATTGTAATCGTCAACAGAATTAGAAGGAGAAAATTTGTCTGAAATCACCATCTATTTTTCTATAATCACATTAGTTACTACTACGACTACTCACCTGTTCGTTGAAAATGACACGAAGGTATATCATTTTAATGAATCATCTAAGCTTCTTAAAAAGTACAAATGATATCATCATTAAATTATTTAGAAGCCTGAAGAAATAATAATATTTGGACAGCATTACTTTTTAAGGATATTTTTTATTGGTAATAAGCAAACTGAAGTGAGCATCAAGACAATTCAAGATGTGTATTATTTGCACCTGTCTCCTCACTTTTACCCCTCAAACCCTCCTCCTCCTTCTTCTTAAGATCTTGTGCCATTTGTACATTTAAATTTGATTAAAACATTGAAACATTTTTGTGCAGTTTAAACTCAACAAAAACTTATTAACGGCACTTCACTCATTCTTGTGGCACATCCTTCTCATTCTCCAAAATAAATCGATTTTCCAACTTCATCATCAAACCAAGAAACATCATTTTATGAACAAATTGTACAAGATCCGTTGTTATTTGAATCGCAATATTCGGGACAAGCTACATAATAAATAAACCATATAGCTTTCGTTCAAGTGCAAAAAACGTAATAAAAAGCAGCGACGATGATGATGAAATGACGGAATGGGATGGTGCTGACGAAGATGATGATGAAGACGACACGCCAAAATAATCATATAAAACTGCACTTAAGCAAAGAAGGCGTGATCTCGACTTTTTCAAATGCTTTAAAAAAGGGTTAAACTCCGTTACCCATTCTCCTTTTATTACCCTAGCATACCTACATGCCATCACCTCTAACTTAAGAGCATCATATATTTTGCGAAGCGACAATCTAAAAAATCTCCTCAAGAAAGAAAGGGTCACAGTTATAAAGTTTTGATAAAGCCAAAAGTCACAAACAAAAAATTTAATCGCCTTTCTTTCCCTGAATACAACTTGACCTCTCTGAAAAATATATATTAAAAGTTAAGCATTCGCAATGTATTAACCTTCCTTTCAGCTTTTCAGTTCTTCACCCGTCTACTCTACCATTTTATTATTAACCATTTATCGCCATAATCATCATAAAATATGATTCTTCATATCGGACGGAGGTGACTTTAACGTTTTTGTATTTTAAGTTTAACATTCCCGCCCGCTGTCATCATGAGGACGATGATAGTTGAAAAAACTGTGAACAAAGTGCTGTGACTATACGACGTGACGAGATAAATCTTCTTCCGGCCTTTATGCATACTCAATATATACTTTATATTCTCCTTCTTCATCCATTTTTCATTTTGTATTTCGAGCAGAAAAGGTTAGAGCATCAAGCGATCAATAAATAACTACGTGAATGAGTAACAAATGCGCCAACAAGTGATTTTTATGACTTTATAATGAATTACTACACACAACGACAACAACATAAATGCCTTACCACCTCAAAAATTTGTTGTACGGTATGACATGATGGCATGCAATTTTTCAGAAAAAGTGACGCATATTTATCGAAATAATGCATCTTTAGCTTTGGCTCCTCACCTTCATTTTTGTATATCGATTGCAAATTTTAGCAAAGAGCATTGAAAATGCAAAAAAGTAAAGATGCATCATAAAGTCAAGTCGAAAAGTCAAGGCAAGGCCATTACCATTTGAATGTCGCTTGTGCTACTCGTTATCGTCCCAAATTATTGGATTTCGTGTCAAAAATTCAAGAATAACAATAAAAATTTATAGATAACGCCAAAGAAATACAAAAAAAGCTATGTATAAACCAAAACCATTAAAGGGCGAGTAAAATGAGATAACAAATCGCATGAAAACCATAAACGCCAATATTGGGAAAAAATTAATAAAGATTTAAGGTTGACATACTGAAATAAGCCATTGTTGTACCGCTTCCTCCTTTAACAACACTATTATTATGACTCCTTTGAGTTGACTTGATCATTCTGCTGCCAACTACTCCTCCAACTGGATTTTCTCTACCGCTGCGTTGTTGGTGGTGGTTCTGCATATTGTTTTCAATTATAATGATTTTTTTGTTGCGAAAATTCCAAGATTTTTTTTTCTAAAGGCTGTCTTTTTATTACTGAATTACATTTTTTAGTTTTTTCTCTATTATTTATTACTGTCTGGCAACAATAGAAGGCAGACAAATTAAATAATATGTAAAAAGAAAACACCAAAAAGTTTTTTTTCCGATTGTGAGAAACGAACAAAAGTTAAACGTTAGACTTGACAAAAGAAGAAAAAAATGGTAGTTAGATTTCTAAGGTGCACAATATTTCATTGTTCATTTAATATGATTTAAGGAGAGTCACCTTGCAAATAATCAAACATTTTGAAAAAAATTGATAATGACACCAAAACCACACACAAACATATACCACCACTTTTAGTTTACACGTTCATAATAGAGTCGCGTGAATAATATTTATACTCTCTTGAGATTTTTAACATATTTTTTTCTTCTATTCACATTCCATTTGGTATAATACTTAAGTCAAGTCACACCTTTTAGCTCATTCATAAAAAATACTTATATCACTTTGTATATACTTTTAACTGTTAAATTTTCACATTCCTTAGCGACGTCGACGATGAACAAGCCATCAATGCAAATATTTAAGCTCTTGATAAATAATGAATGTTGTTTTGTATGTTGGTGTGTGTTACACCCAGTTTTGCATTGTTGTCCATAATATGCAAAAAGACACTCAAATCATAAGAAAACAATAATTTGACGATAATATATTCGGATGACTGATGATGACGGTAAGACACATTCCATTAAAGTAAGACGATATATCAGGCGCATAAACTCTCTGCAGAACTGAAAACCATCAAATGGAATGACAACGTTGAAAAGATAAGAAGTGCGTCGTCAAAGTAGCAACTGATATGATTGGACCAGTGTGACCAGAAGAACTTGAGGAAGTAATCACAGTCTTGTTACTTGTTACTCAGTTTGTAATGTGGATAATAAAAACTGATAAAAAAGTTATTTGACGTAAGGGCTTCACAGAGAAGTTTATATATATTTTATTCAAATGTAATAATAAGACATCACATTGCGGATTTGCATTTACAAAGAAACAAAAACAACTAGATCAACAATGAAAAATGATCATAGGGTATTATGTATGATGATAATGATGATCACTACTGACCACTAGTCCTTCAAACAGACTGACCAGTGACCAAAGGTTTTGGTAGATTGGTTCATGTTAAAGATGTTTAAGAGCTTCTTTGTAGTGTACACGCGGAATTATACTTTTAAACAGTTGTATAAAATGTCTGCCTACGCAAAACTTGTAAATCCACCTTTGATGGTTGCTGTGTTACATTAAATATGTTTTTTTCTATTGGCTTATTTTAATACCACAACAATGGGAATATGGTAATAAGTACAAGGCAACAATGACATCTTTTTTTGTTTAAGAAAAATGCTCTCAAGAAAATGTTGGTGTGTAGTACCGCAATAATACTTTGTTGATCTAGATCTGTTTAAATGTTTTAAAGGTTATCTAAGAAGGTTTTCTTTTGAAAGTTCAATCTTGTTTAAAGTTTGTAAAGGCAGTAGAGAATTTTGAGTGTGTGACAACACGATTAAGAGTTTGAACTTATAAACGTGTACACTGACCACACACAGATTATTGTTCTTTTAAAATGTTGAAGTTTAAAGGAAAAGGTCAAAACAATTTAAAATATCAGAATGTTATGGAAGCACTTAAAATGTTTTTTGATTTGACACTTTCAGCCATTTTGACAGTTTTTGGTGGGTGACAGCAAATCATGGCACATGATGATGAATATGGGTTTTGGCACACAAGATACTTTTTTGCGACAAGGAGTGTACAGTTTAGGAATTTAAATTGTTTTAAATAATTTAAAAATCTTGCCTAAAGTGTTTTCTTGTCTTCTGTTTACAGTTAAATTACGTAATTTTTCATTTTAATAGGACATTTCTTCGACGAGGAAAAACAAAACAAAAATATCTCTTTTTTAGGCAGAAAAAAAGTGAATACTAATTATGCAAATGACATAGACAAGGCCCACACGACAGTATCTGGACAGGACAGAATAGAGTAGACAATCAAGTTTAAAAACTAAAATATGGAAATTACTAAAGACTCTAATGATAAATATCTTAATGAAGTTTCACACGTTGAAAGTAATGTGCCAATAGCACGAATAAATTTTGCTTTTAATTTTGAAGATGAATTTGCAAGAAAATATGGAAATGAAATATAGACCACCCACACAAATTAAAAATCTCCTTTTTGAAACACCACAATCACCTCATATTACAGTTTTATTCCTACAAATCTGAAATTTCACTCTATTTTTGTACAATTTAAGTGCATTG
>JAQFYG010001615.1:0-18023 GCA_034694325.1 Entomobrya corticalis | reverse complement strand
GGCGGAATTATGCCCCCTAAAATGGGGGCGGAATTCCGCCCCTATAGGGGCAGAATTGTGCCCCTGATCCTAGACTGCAGTAGTTAACGTAAGTTTGCTTCTTGCCAGTGAATGAATATGAATAGTAGTTTAGTAGCTTGCAAGAGAAGAGAGATAGAGAGAGATCCTTCCTCCTCATAATGTCAATACTATTACCGTTAATGCATGAAAGATAATCAGTAGAAGGTAAAAGGACAATCTCCAAACTGCAATAAATAAATAATCACACAGACAAGATTGTTTTTATGTTGGTCAAGAAAAGACTCAAGTCTATCTATCTGTGTTTCTCATCTCAGTCAGCATAAAGCAGAACAGTGGAATATTTATTTCTGAGGATGAGTAAACAATGAAAGTAACGTTCACAACAAAATTCTAACATACTTTATATTATTACCTACTTAACTTAATATTGCATATTATTTTGTATCTGTCCCTCTCTTACTTAGCTTAGGTATAAGTATTCCATATAGGAAAAGGGGGCTAAAACATTATTAAATGAGGTTGTTGATTCTCTTCTTTAAGATGTGTTGTTGGATATATTGAGCATTTTGTACTAATATCATTACATACTTTACTATGACCAAGTTTATGTTTAATGTAGGCAGTAAACATATCTTATAATATTGAGCAGCACCTATTCTTATTTTCAACAACAATAACGCACAACGACAACCTGTTACATTGCACATTTATTGTAACAAAATGCACAAATTTGTCAAATGTGGTCCTCTTATACGTGAGTTGAGTGAGATAAATGCTCTAGATACAATTGGCGTTGTATTTAAGCATCACTGATTTCACGCATACATGAGCAGTGAACAGGACAGTTGTAAGCCGACGATAAGTGAACGATGGCGGCGACAATGCAACAGACAACTTGGTTTACGCATTCATATATTTAGTCAACGCAACAACTGCAGGTTACAGACTAATAAGTTGACGATGTTGCACCAACCTGTAAAGAGCATTTGTTAATCCACATGGTCGTCGTCAGTAATAAGAACTAATGAAAGTATAGAAGATTAAGCTTTATGCATACAACATACAACCTAGCCATATTATCTTATTGGTTTTCAATGTCCTTCCGTCTGTCTGCAGCATTACATGAATGAAATGACTTTTGGATGCCCTTTTCTTCCTGGACTTTAAATGTTTTAGTTAAAAAATATTTAAAATGTTCATCAGGGAAGCGTATAAAGACAAGTTATTGTCTTCCAAATCAGCACTAGGTCTCCTTCCTACACGTTATTTTCTTTATCCTTATGCCTACTCGTCGTCAATAATATCAACTCTTTGACTTAATCAAATTCCACTGCCATGGCCTAGATCGCGATCTTTGCTAACGAGTTGCATGAACAATGAGGGTAGTGTCTAGGTATACAGAATACAGATATAAGAGCATAAAAAATGTCTAATGAAATAAAAAACTTCTGCGATCACTGTAACACAAATTACATGACAATGTTTTCAGTATAGGTATTAGTATTATGTTTCTCAGCATATAACTTTCAATTTCAGGTATCTATTTAACATAAAAATACACACGTAGTAATTATATAGCCAAGCAGGAAGATTTTGTCCGTGTACAAACACCATTTCCTTTGTTGCTTTTGATTGTCTATATTTTAACTTAATTAGCTATCATGATTCATGATACATTATTAAACACGTAACATGTTGAATGTTTACAAGTTTACACTTGTTTGTTACACGATTGACAGGAAATTAGATTGTAGTTTATTTTGAGCAGAAAGTATTAAGAAATACTACCTACTTACGACTAATATGACAAGATTGTAAGCAAACTTCCCCAAATTTCGGTGAATTGTACATTGTATATACATAGCATCATCAACTTCTGAAAGTTGATGACTAACCAAAGCAAAAACAAAATGAATGCGATTTGTGCTTTTTATATGTACTCAACAACAAGAATAAATGCAGGAAGTAGAAAAAGTTTACATCCAAAGCCATTTGACGGGTGGATTTAAGATTCTCCATAAATTGTATTTTTTTAGTCCTTTGACCTTCAATCAAGTTTTTCGTTATTCTAGGTAATGGCACGCCGTGTTGTATTTTGCGATGAATCATAATTAAGTGTGGTTGTCATGTATATCTAATGATGATGGGAAGTTGACTACCAAAAATTTGATATCTACTGACCATGTAATCCTGTGATTATCATTTTATCATAAAATGATTTTCTGATGTCCTTTGTTTGTATCTAGTCGTTAAATAATTCACGATTAAGCTCATGGGAAAAATACCAATTTCATACAATAAAATTAGTTTTGCAAATTGCAAAATTGAGATGACTGTCTAATTAAGTTAAAGTTCATGTGGTCTGGTGAACCTAGAATATACTACAACAACGACAAATTCATTAACTTTATGAGAATCATTTCCAGCTGCCATTAAGCCTAACTTTCGTACTATGTTGGTTAATTGACTAGACATTTTTTCCACCACAATGCAACTGTTGACTGTTAGTCAATAGTAGAAAAATCATGAATGAATACGATTCATCCAACACTGACGGACAAAAACTTGTGTCGGGACTACGAAATAACTTTATCTCTTCGGTGTTCACTTTCGCTTTAGATAAAAATTAATTTGCATATTAATGTTACTCTTTAACTGGTCTAGAGTCTCGACTCAAACAGATTTTGAGATTTTCTTTGACCAACCTTTGGCCTCCTATAAACAGATCTGATACTAATACTAGCTTAACAACTGATAATGTGAAAGTTCTCATTCTCGAGTGTCATCGGCAGCATATAAGAAGAAGGCAAAAAAACATATAACATGCGGAGGCTTAAAGTATAGTGCCAGTGACATCACGCCCCTATCTATGACCAGAAAGCACTAAAATATTCACAATCACGATCATTATTTTTACGCGAAATATATCCAAATTCTAGGTATTAAAAATGACTAAATGCATCGCGTAGCACCTGCTTAGTTCAATTTCTACATGACAAGAAGCGCAGAATAATGCATATAATAATATCTTGTAGTTTGAAGAAATAATTGCGGGAGGAGGAATCATTTAACATTGCATTGTTGTAATTTCAGCAGAACAAACGAGTTTTTTAGGAAGTCCAAAGTCCACGAGAAAATGGCATTTATTTACTTGGTTGTGCAAGCCATTTAGCCTCATTCGCTCGTAAAAATCACGTAGAGAACTCAATAGACTTGCAGTAACAAGAAACCTCTTCCATTAACATCGTAATACAGGTAAACTACCTAACTAACAATAATGGTGAGTGTGCTGTACAGCAATATGTGATATTGCATGAATCCATATTAAGCTTCGGGTAATAGCAAGGAAAAAAGGAGAGGATGATTGTTATGATTATGATTACTATTTTAAAAGCTCTCGTATAACATTAGCATTTCGTGACAATGAGGATGCTACGTTACGTACGTACTTTATATAAGGTAGCAGTTAGCAGTCACTAGTGTAAAATAAAAAAAGTTTATACTCTAGACTATGTAGGTAGCAAATGTCTGAAAAGTTTGAGCTGCACGAAATATAATATATTTTATAAAAACTACCAATATTTTTATGCTACTACAACATGACATAGTAAGCATAATTAACAGATTGACACCTTTTTGACCAGCATAATTATATCATATCTGCTAAATCAACTTAAAATGTCAGTATCAAAAATAGAAACGAAAAAGCAATGGAAAACTTTGCTTGATTATAATGCAAATTTTAATTGTTTCGCGTGATAGTTCTTAATTTTAGTATAAGCAATATTATGACAGTAGCAAAACAACAACAGTTTTCCCAAAATTTGAAACGTAGTTTCAAAAACGATGTTAATGTTAATTAATCATGTCATAGAGAAATATTTTATGAATGAATTCACGGAATATAAGCATTAATATTATGTAAATAATCAGAAGAATCAATAGATGCATTGCACTCAATTATATGAACATATATCCTCATCGATCCCAATCTAATCTTAATCAAATAACATAATTCACAATAAGCACACAGTCAACAGCACACTCCATTGACGGTGTCAAAGTCCAATATTGATAAAAATTATTTTTACTACGATTGAATCAACTCTAAATGGAGCTTGATCAGTTGCCTGATTACTAGATAAGCAAACAGAAGTAACTTGTCAAGTTGGACGAATGCGAAAAATTTTGCTTGTCCAGACAGAAGCGTATTTATTATCTACAGTCGACGGTGTGGTATGTCGAGTCGAGTCAATAAATATTTATAAACCAGTGCATTTACCGATGAGATATTATATATTATATTATGTATCTAAACGATAAGTTGAGTCAATTTTGTAAGCACAATGACTATGTGCCGATTAGATTCATTCAAAAATAAAACATTTCATCATCAATATCCGTCACTGGACAGTATGCTATGTAATTACAATTGTCAAGTTTTATCATAATTGCGGCAATTGCTATGAAATATGGTAAATTAAACCTTGTAAAAAACGAATTTCGATAAGCAATGATAATTGTACAGCATGTGTAATTCATATAACATGGTCTAAAATACAAAGATTATGCACACCACAATCAATGAGAAGGAGAATAATTACATACTGCGCTCCTCATCCACCCAATTCGCTAATTGCAAACATACCAGTCACATACTTTAAAACAATTACAATCGTTCTTCAAAATATAAATAAATCCCGAAAAGCTTTTAAGGTAGCTGCTTGATACTTGAATAATTTGGAAAAGAGATAAACAATATTCTACGTAAATATATATCATATTCTGACGTAATTATTAAAAATAAATGTATTTTCCAGTTCTGATGATAATCTACGAAATATTGTTGTTTGTTTTCCTTTATAAATGAATATTTAACTATACAGCTACTAGCTATATATATGTATGTTTCAACCAAAAAGGCGTATACTAAAACTAAAGTATTTGAAATCATGTATAGAATATTATGTGTTTTAATGGAGATTAAATTCAACTTACTATAAGGTTCCACATCAAATGAAAGTACCTGGACGGTTTTATGAGCATATAGAATATAAGTCTAAATGAGTGTGAGCAATGATTGATGATAAAACGAAGAGAAATGATTCCCAAATTAAAACATTCCATTATAAATATACCAATATCACTTTAAAGCAGTGGGCTTGTCAAAACCTGGATATTTTTATAACATGCTCCCAATCAACAAGGGATCAAAGGTCTTTTCTAAACCGGAGACAACCGGTGACGTGCATTAATAAAAGTTTTTGACAATGGGCTATTATATACAGCTTGAAAATGTAATGTGAGAGGTAAATGCAGTGCAGTGTAAGTAAGAATACTAAGAAAACGACGCCAAGTAAGTGACGGAGCCGTATCAAAACATTGTTATTTTTGGTTATGAATAAAAAGTATGAAATAAACGTGCTAGTGCCAGAGTGCCAGCCACGATGGCAAGAAAAGTGTAAAGTTAATAGGTATATTGACTGGAACTTGCCAAATTTATTAGCTTGAGTTGATACTCGGTAAAGTAAGTAGGCAGATAAGGTCCAATGTCCAATGACTTCTCTTCTACCTACAAACTAAACCCTGTCTTAATTTTAATTCGCAAAAGGCAAAATCGCAATATGTGGTCACGCATGCCTACCATTTATTTCGCTTGCTTCTTCACTCTATTTTCATGTTTTCATCGCCAATCTTCGATATAACACCGTTCATTATATTCTTAATCATTTAATTACACCGATCTCCTCCTGCAACAATAATTGTGTTGGCCAACGATGAGCAGAACAGTTCGTAAATATGAGTTGAATATTTATTTAGTACTTGAACCGACAGTCTCGGCTTAACGTGGGCAAGTGTTAACTGCCAAATGCAATGCCAACCCAAACCCCAACATATGCAATCTGCATTTCTGTTTCTTCTCAAAACGAAATGGTGGACTTTGGACCCTGACGCACAACTAAATACCATATCAGAAAGCATATCTTTTCACCTCAGCCAATGAGAAGCGGTCATGTGTGCCCATGCCCACTTTTTCCTCGTCATCATAATATAATCATAATCATCACGGTTAGAGTTGGTCTTTTTACTTTAGGATAGGACTGGGATCACGGCACAGCATGAACTCATACACATTTTTTAGTGCTAGTAAATACGCAGTATACATTTCAAACAATAGCCAATATATTTTGCACTAAACATCATCATATAGCACAAACGACGATATTTCATTTTGCGTTAATGGTTTAGTAGACGAGACGTTAATACTATCATAAATATCAAAATTTGCAGTATTTTGGACTCTGAGAATGATAATAAAAATTCGCAAATATTCGCATTCCTGACTCGATAAGCAACAAAATCTCATTATCCGATATAAATGCTTAAGTAGATGGGTTTGCATGCATGATTGAATAGGAATGAAATATAAAAAGTAAATTAAGAGATTTGTTTTTTCTTTTTATTTAATTTCTTCTCCCTCTAGAACTACCTGGAGAAATATGAAGTCATATTTTTATTCCTCCGCGTTTTCATAGTTAATTCGTGCAAACTGCCATAAAATAAACGAAGCATCGTAAAAAGAGGCAAACTTGGTTTAATGCAAAAATGGTATTAAATGTAGATAAAAAATAGTCCAAAGGAGTTAGTTCGGTGCAGTTTTTGTTTTTGTTTTGAAGATTACAACCTATCAACCGAAGACATGGCATTGACAATGAAAATGAAAACATGACTGAAGGTCACCTTCAGAGGAGAATTTCGGTTTAGTTTCAACCTGCATACCTACCTACCTATCTACCACCACTGCAAAATCGTTTTGTAATATGCAGTTTTTTTGTTCTTACATAATAATTATATCCCCCTTTTCACATGACGTGCATGCATACACCTTAGAGTCTAGATGGGTAAACATAAAAACATTGACGAGGAAACCCCAAAATTATTCAAGTTTTCCTCGAAGTAGTTGAATGTTTCTGCAAAAACCCAAAGCCCATGCTTTAGCCTGCCAACGTGCCAACAATTGTCGATTTATTGTTATGAACAACTTTACTTATTATTTCTTAGCGAGCTGTACTGGAATACTTGTTAAATACCACTTCATCTTTATTACCAAATCGTTCCCATATTACTTCAGCAAACTTCATCTTTTTGAATGCAGCCATTATTTTTTTATCCATGAAATCTTAAACTGCTAACTGATCACTATTAATCCAAAATTCTCCTTCTTTCCGCACAATTATATTTCATTTTGTATTCTAATCATGTATTTTAACCATTCCCTAGACCTAGTCCTAGTTGACAAAGAGGAAATGCCAAATGCCATTTAAATAATACGTAATGTTAATTGCATATTTACATCAGTGTATAAAGTATATGCACTATATGCCGGTTTAACTTGAATGTTTATTGATCAGATACACTACAATTGTTAACCTCCATAACCTGACATAGTAAACAGGACAAGAATAATAGCTCAACTTACTGGAAAGGTCATATCCTCACAGTTTGTTCTCCTGAACTAAAAAATTTGACTAGCATCTTTACATTAAACATGTGCTAATAAATTGTTGCCGCATGCTGCAACCGCTTTAAACATTTTGATTTTGCGATTTGCACGCACTGTCGTATACAGACTGTAACATGTATGCAGTGTGAAAATATGCACGCGCGTTCCTATTCTCTTCCAAATCATCATCTACAATAAACATCCTTACAAAAAAAGTGAATTTGACTGAATATGGTAAAAAATCAGCATCTTTTAGTTATAATATACTTCACACTATAACCATTACAATGCATTAACTAACTTACAGTTTAATGAATTGCTACAGCGATTGCATGCTGTGCGCTGCAAGTCGAGTGAAGGTATGTCTGTGTTCATATTCATCAGCGAAAAAGTAGACAAGATGTAAAAAAGCGTGCAATATACATCTATAAACTTTAATACATCAACGAAGCGTACGTTGACTGCTCTTCGCAGTCGAACTTGAACTGTGCAGAATGCTGTTTTGTTTGTTGCCGAACATGATGCTGATGATTATGACCCAGATCCAAAGTCCAAAGTACAATCTCCCCACCAACCAACCCACCCTCTTCGACAAGATAACAAACCAGCAAAAAACGCATACACGCCGACAACCAAACCTGTTTCAGCTTTACCAAAATCATATTATCATTCTTGTTTATTTGCAGCAGCAAACAACAACAATAAATGAAAATGACTTGTTTGGACCCCCGAGAACAGAGTTTAAGCTTTGACTATAAACTATAAACCTTATAAAAAGAATGAATATTTACTACCTAATGTTTATATTTTTTAATTTGATTCAATGTGCCTATAACTCTTTTATGTTTTGTTAATAAGTAGTAAGTAAACAAACCATGCAACAGCGTCAGAGCTCTGCTGCTTGAGAGAATGGCACAATAAGTATTAATTGAAGCGTTTTTGTATTTCGTACTTGTAAATTTTGGACTTTGTGTGATTGGATTGGACTTTCATTTTTTATCTTAAATGCTTATTTAACTGCTAGCAGCAGAAACAAACTAGTTTAGGTTTATATCTACCTTGTCAGTTTTTTGGTAAGTTTTTTTGGCTGTTGTGATTTGGCCCAATAAAGAAAATGGAGTCCAGCAGCACAGTTCAGCGGAGCATGGCTACATGCTTGAGACTTTTTTAAGCGCTTTCATGTGACATTTTGACATATCGCCGTCGCCGTAAAGGATGAACATATGAATAGATTAAAGATTAAATGACATGATGACAAGCCAAATGTATAGATTCGTTAGCGTCATAATAGTATGTATGTAGTATACAGAGCCAAATAAATAGCTAATAATAGCTGTTGTTATTATTATTTGTTTTTTTTGACTTACATAAATTCTTTGGCCACGTTTCCTCCAAGATCTCTTGCCAGATAACCAGATGAGGTGTAATACCTCCCGATCAAAGTTCAAATTGAATCCATCGTGAGATACACTTAACGAAAAGGCGACAGCTGAATGGGCTTCTGCCATCCTTTGTCTTCCAGAAAATGAGCAACGGAGTTAGTTGATGATGAAGACTGTCTTTAGTAAATCAATTGTCTTTTGATTGGCTAAATAATGACACTGTTGTTGACTTCGTCGTGCTTTACTGACAAGCCTGATATTTATTTTCACCGGTATCAAAAAAATGTCTTTTTTGTTGTCTTTCCTAATTTATCTTCTCGCTTAATGCACTTCCTGTGGAGCCGGTTCGTTTCCCAGTATTTGATTTCAAGACAAGTTAGTCACTTGGTATTTTCCTTTGCATTCTGAAATAATGGAAATAAAGAGAAAAAAAATAAATCAAAAGTACGGTAAATTACATTTTAACAATTTTATTACTCATTTTTTCATTTATTTCTATGAAAAACTAGTTATAATAGCTATTATATGGTAATTCGTAATAGGTTATAGCATTTCCAATTACATCAGATAGAGATAAAAAGTAACACCACATACACAACAGTATGACGTGCTGGTGCGTGGGAAATTACATTCAATTCTACCATAAAAAGGACGATACCAGCTACCAACATTCATAAATCGGAAGTGACCTTCTCCTCTGAACAGGAAAATAAGCAGACAGTCATTTTGACAGGCTGCCCTCTTACCAAAACCCAAGAAAGTTGATCGTCACAAGTTCAGCAGAAGAATAATTAAAACAAAGTGATTATGAAAACAGAATTCCCAATTCCCATTGACGTGAAAACATGTTCAAGATTTCTAAATGCAAAAATTGTAGAAAACTTTGTGAAAGTGTGTAATCGGCTCGTAAACTTAGGAAGCCGGTGGAACACAGTAAGAAATTTCCTTACCGCGCAATAATCTGGTTTTTTTAAATTTTTCTCTGAAAATTTTGCCAGTGAAATTTTCAAATAAATTGGAAACTACATTACGTAACGGTTCAAGCCAACTCCATAAATCTTGCAAATAATGGAAAACTCTATATATTTTTCTCACTCCCTAGATTTCATTCCATCTGTCGTCCCGTTGATAATACTACAAAAAATCGATGAGACAACATGCTGATATAACCTTAAAATTGCTTGTATGTATCCTCTTTTAAATAAATGAACGTTTAATTTATTATGTTAGCATGTCATGACGCAATTGGTCTGTAAAAAACTAAAATAAAAATGATGATTATGGAGCAAAAATGTCCGTCCCCCTCTATTAAGAGTCAATAGAAATGCATAAGTACTTGTCTCCAATATCACCTCTCCTCCACAATAAAAATGCTTATTACTCATCGCTAAGAGCATGATTTTTTTTTGTCTCTTTGTAGAGTAAACATGTTTGCACACTTCACCTTACCTCCTCCACATTATTGACAATAACAGCTCTAATTGTAATGTCTGATATTTGAGTGTCTATTTGTATTTCTCCTATTTATGTTTGTCAATTTAACTACATCAATTCTATGCTAGTATATTTCCATTATCTATGCTCAATCATTCTCAAGGTTTATTGATTGGACAACAAGAACAAGCTCTGAGCTACAACTACATGCACGTGAATGCACCGGGCGTCCGAATTATTTTATATTTTCATAATTTTTTGGCAAAAAACATGACTAAAGAAAATGAGCCTCATCAATTCATCATAAATCTTGGACATTTTCATACACTTGACAAAAAGTCAACTTAAATTTCAATTTGGACGATACTAATCTGCTTTCCACAAAGCTATTCTAAGACCGGAATCGATTTTTTAGCTACAACATAACAGCACAAATATATATGCTTCTCAGTTTCCCTAGCATCACTTTTTACAACATAAATTAATACCACATAAAAATTAACCTAGCCAATTAGGTATCCTCTTTATGCTGTTTTGTGGTTTTGATACGTCAATAACGCTGATTACCGTCATTAGCAATGATAGCAGGAAAACAATATATCATTCTAGATGAGAACCGATTAATAAAATGGGACTTCTCCATCATTCTTTATTTAACTAGATTACTTTTAAAGGAGTCATGAAAAAATGTAACAGCGTTCTAAATACCTAGATGATGATGTACACTGGAACTGGAAGCCTAAAAATACCTGCGTAATAATCTGTACAATTAAGCAACTCTGCCAAATTGCGATAGCTTCGTAACAGTGTAATACATATGTACATTCATAATGTATGTACATATACCAGCCGGAAAAGGAGTTTTGAAATGGCAATATACCAAATAGCAATTACAATTATAAACGAATGACCATATAACAATGAATTTACAGCACAAAATGATAGAATACAGGTAATATCGCACTTTACTTCTGACCAATTAAGAATTTCACTTACACTTTAAATCCCAAACATTAAGGAAGAATATAAGCGAAAAAGGTTGTCGAACGTTGAATGTAACAAGTATTTTTTTTCTTCTCCAATCTAGCAAATTGCGGTAGCAGTGAAGTAAAGAGAGTAAATCTTAATAGCACCAAAAATATATCTCTCCTCTCTTTATATTCAACCAGTTCCTGGGAGAGTTTCTCTTGAACCCTCTACCTTGTTAGCAATCTTGGTTGAAACTGCTAAGCATCCAACACTGCTAAACAGAGTTTTTGTGTTCTGTTAAAGTTATAAAGCCAGTTAGCACATAAGTAAAGTAGGTGGTGCGTAAGTTTATAGTATTTCAGAATGATATTTTATTATGAAGAGCCTACTACGAGGAATAAAAGTTAACTTTTAATATAATAGTTTACTTGAAATACTCTCTCGCACAAACACACAACACGACGACCACGACATCAAACCAAACAAAACCAATATATTCTGCACACGCAGTAAAATATAAAGTAAAATGTGTGTAGGAACTTGGTTTGATGTTATTTGATGGGAGATGGGATAGATGTGTATATGAAAGGCTATTAGGTATTATTATTTGTGTCCTGAGCTGTGGTGTGGTATATCGTATCAAATTTTGCTCAAGAGAGATGAGGCGCATATTATGCATAACAGAGCATACTACAAAAAGGAATGCCTCGACCGACCATTCACTAAAAAAGGTCTGTCTAATGGGATGAAAAACCTGTGTATTGTGAACAAGTAAAAAGGGAAACGAAGAAGTTAAATTGGAGCTGAATTGAATGAAGAAAACGCTGCTGCTCTGTGTTCTCACCAAAGCTGTTTTATAAAGCCGCAGTAGTAACTTAATGATGAAATGTGTGTGGCTTCTTATTTTGCGATGTAGTTGTGTGTAAAAAAGCTAATGTTGAGAATGTATGTTTTGCATGTAGAAAATAGGTATTAAGTTAAGACTGAACTCAAGACTCAAGTTGAACCTGCTCATTTATTGCCATTTGCCACATAATATAAGATGCTCGAAGGAGCTCCATTTTGCGATGATGACTAAAAAGAATATAAGAAGTCTGTGGAGAGATGAATATATTTTTTTGGCTTGCATACAAAATGAAAGGAAAATGTTGAGAATGTAAATGTAAAGAAGCAAAAACGGAGAAGGGAAAATGCAGAGATGGAGAGACGGTTTGTAAGAAACTGTGAGTAGCAAGCAGTTTGGATGGGAAAATGCTAAAAAGACATGAATTTGAGGATTGAGAGGAGAGCGAGCGTAAAAAACCCTGCATTTTTCTCATATCTCATCTATGAAGCTTTTTGGATAAAATATTAATTCCAAATATAAAAAATTAAATGTTTTTGGGAGTTCATTTTGTACCTCAATTTGCATGATATGCTAGTGAATTGTGTGGTTGCTAAAATTTCAATTAAAATGTTTGATTGAGATTTGATTCCAAAATGTTTTTGTAGCAATTAATTTCCATTTCTCATAAATTTTCCACAAAGTTGGGAATTGGATGTATGCTTTGAAAACTCATGACGTTGATATCTATATAGAAGTCTTAATGTATCTTTTAAATGATATAATGGATGTTATCAAAACTATATGTAATTTATCACATTTTCCCATAGTTTTAGTAAAAGATGTACCTACGAAGTCCATACTACTTGCTTGCGTGTTTGTTTCTTAATCGTTATATGCCAGTTTCAATGTTGTTGAATGTGACGGACCAAGCCATTTATTTCCATTTCATGAAAAAGTTATTGACCACGTTGGTCAGCTATTTTTGTTTTCTGGACAAGTCATTGTTGTTTAATTAATACACAAAATTGTACTAAAAACTAAATTCATCTCACTGAAGTCGAATTTAAGAGACTCAATCAATCTCTGTAGATGCAGAAGTTTTGGACGGATGACAAATATTTCCATCACGGTCACTCATAAATGATGTTATATGTTATAGATAATTACGAAGGGTCCAGAAAGCGTATAAAATGTTTTACTATAGCTTGGACAGCGATCAATAAAATGATTACATGATGCTATGATTCTAATGTACATGTTGCGTTCATTTAAAAGTACAAACACAAAAATATTATAATTCAACTACATTTTCAAGATTAATTTACTAATTTGTGTTTTGTTTGTTCTAAATATCAAGCTATAAATTTGAGATAGGATATAATAAAGTTAATAGTTGAAAAATCGAAATACATAATTTTGGCAAAGATACGTATACGATACAAAAGGGTAACAAAGATCGAAACAGTTCATTCTACAAAATGAGTTTGCAAATTTGTTTGTAACTTAAGAATGGTAGAATTTTAACCTTTCCAATTCTCAGAAAAAACCACAAGCTAGTAGTGACTGTCTGCAATTTTGTCTCCAACTTAATTTTAACCATTATTGGTAGTAGCAATAAGGCTATTTGCCATTACTCCAGCCTAGACACCACGAGCGTGAGAAAGTGTCAATAAATATAAAAAATTGTCTGAATGCATGACAAATGACAATGAATAGAGCTTCACATTAACAAATCGTTATATGAAACTGGGTTTTATTGCTTTTCCTAATGAAATTCACAACAAGTAATGTATATTTCCGATGAAATGTAATATGAGAATAGTATGCACTTAAGTAATTCAAACTCGTGCAAATATTTTTCTGACGAAGCTGCTCGGTTTCGGGTGTCATATTATTGTCAGACAATAAAATAATATTCTAGATAATGTTGTCTTTACTTTTATCTAATATTTTATAATATGAAGAGGCTGAACATAAAAATATTGTTGATATTTATTATGAAACTGCATTCGACTCAGGTAATGTTCTGGAAAATCTTTATTGTAATTATGACTTGTACTATTTCAATCTGATTTTAAGGTAATTACAATAAATACCTATAATATTTTTAATGACAGAATAACTGCCTTCTTATTTGAAGGGCTTGGTCTTAAATGTTCTTAAATGTGAATAAATAAAACGTCAGAATTTAGTAGCTTGTATTTAAGATTATTTAGATCAAGGATCATAAAAGTAGTAGAACATCCAAAAGAAATGTCAAATCATGTCAAATTTCCTTTTACCAAAGCTTATCGTCAAGAAAAATCAAAATCAATCATTCGCATGATCCTCCTCTTTTTTGAAACTATAAAAATTTAATTACTAAGCCGAATCGAATTTCTGTCTCAGAATAAAATTGAGGTGGAATAATGGGTTTTGATAACGAAAAGGTTGTAGCTAGAAACCAAATTGGACTTCCGGTACTTTAAAATAAGATTTTGTGGAACCTGTGGAAGTTGTATAGACTACTTGTGCTGGACACTATGTCAAATTGATTCTACTTTTATTCAAAGTAATTTGATTTGGAGAACATTCAGCGAAAAATGGGAGGAAATTTCTATATGAATCGTTTCTCAACAATTTATAATAGAATAAAGGATGTGTAATATGTAATGCACTTACTGGAATGCTAAATTGCATTGAACGACCAGCGGAACTACTCAAGCTAATCAAAATCCAACATCATATAATCATATTATATTGATGAAGAAACGACGAGAAAAGAGATAATATAAGTTTTACCTGGTATCAATCAAATCTATATGATTTACCTCTAAAGTAAGTACATATTGTGTTTAGGAGAAGATATAGATGTACAACATTTGTATAATATTTTGTACAATCTTTTGTAATATTCTTGGAAAAATCTTTAATAAATCACATTTTCAGGTACTTAACTTGTTTTATTCCATATTCACATTCAGCATTGTGGAGAACAGTAGAAAGAATATAAGTGCCACCTCCACAATGCATTGTACCCACAATATTTTTATCATTGAAATATGGAAAGAAATACGTAAAATTGTTTATGAGTTTCTTGGCTGAGGAAGTAAAACGCACCGGGCATTGGATGCATATTTATTTGCTTTTTTTGTAAAGCATTTAATGTTCCTGAATCGTATTTGTTGATTGACTTTGCTTTGCCAATTGAGTTATGACGTGGTTTCAGTATGTGCACATCGAATATAATGTTGGTGTACATACCGGAAAATGGTTTTTTTCCTCGAAACGTTTTTATCAATTACATAACGGTTATAAGATTACATCTTGCTACGATTATTGTACTGCACTTAGGATCAGCGTTCTTTTTCTCTATATCGCTCCAATATATGCAATAGCATTTTACTGGGATTATCTATTTTGACCTTACTGTTATATCTAAATTTTGTGATTCGGGAAAATATTGGATTCTTATAAAATTCCTTTTCAGCCATCTTACATTTTTCATACACTTTTAATATTAATTGGGGAATTTTTACTAACTTCATTTAAAGTTGTAATTTATTATTTTTTCGCTGCGGTTCTAAGTAGTGTTTATCGGTCGGTTTTTAAAAAATTTAATGTTTCACTCCATTTTTGCTTAGTTTGTTTGATTCAACGTCAAAGTCAAGGCACACGAAGACGCAAATCTAAGAGTTTATCGACTGCGTTAAAAATGTCTTAGAAAAGCATACAAATAAATTGGTAGCTGGAGTATAATCTTTTAGTCAAAATAAACATAAACGGGAACTGTTTTTAAAATCTTTTCAAAGCAAGACCAGCCTGAATGTTTATCAAAAATGCTCAATAATTGAATTCAGTCTGAACAGTTTCTCTAATCAAACGTTTAAGTCAACAACACCAACAAAAAGGGTAAAATTAATTTCAAAATAGAATTTTACATATTTTTGTATGTTTACACACATTTCCATTGATCAAAATGACTGACCATTAAAAAGCTGAAATACATAAATCACAAGTTCCGTAATTGACGGGCACTAGTTGAATGCTTTGAACGTATCGTTGCTAAGAAATTTGGAAAAAACTTATAAATTTGCATTATCTAACGATGAATTTCCAAATTCCATTGGAACGAACTCTCCCCAAATGAATGAATTGAATAAATTCTCTTTCTACAGTCCTTAGAGTGATAAATATATAGTTTCCCACCAACTTTTGGCATAAATAATTTATAATGTTTTGAACTCTTTTCGAATTTGAAGTTGAGAAATTGTCAGCCAGCTTTATATGATCATGTCATATTCAGTGCGCATTTTCCATTCTCTGTAAGTTATCAAATTGTTGACAGTTTGTGTCTTATGTCTGTCTTAAGTAATCTTACGCAACATGATAGATCTAAATACGATGATAAATTACCTTAAATTATTCCGTTGTCATATTTGAACAAATTCTGTTCAATCTGAGATTAGATCCATATTTTTCCATACAAAAGAATTGACAACGAATATTTTTGGACTACCAAATCAGCCTTCAAACTTTAAATTGGTAGGTTAAAAGTTGTTTGGAATTTGTTGTGACTTGACAATAAGCACTAACAAGTAAGTTCCAAATATTCATAGTTTAAAGATTCATCCTTTCACATTCACAACTGATTACCATTACTACCCGAAGTACAAAATTGTTGTTTCCTATGTTCTTTGAAATAATTTAAATTAAACTATGTTTATTCCAACGATTTGTTTGTAGTGGTACCCAAGCAAGCATTTAAAAACAGTTGATAGATGCTTTGATTTTAAATTTTAAATAACTTGTAAGTATCTGTGACTTGATCTTGAGTGAATTATTGAATCATTCATGCTGAATAAATCAGATATCAATTCCACGAACATGATTTTGAATTCGCCACGGAGAACATTTTAAATTTAGGCTACGTGGAACATCATATCCTTTTGTCTTTGAAGTAATTCATTATTGATTTGATTTGGGCAAGTAGATGTGGCACATACGAAGGACAAATAGTAATGGTTTACCAGTGAATTGAAATCAGCAATTTAAATCATTTGGCGAAATAGTTTTGCTGAAACTCAAGTGCTGACGTGTTGATTGATAAATATATTTTTTGCAACGGAAATCTAGTAAAACTTGACTGATTATTTGAAATTGAACAATAAACTACGAAGCAGTAAAACAGAAAGTATTGCACAATGGGCACAAATGATAATTTCAAACAACATATGTTATAGGTTTTTATTACTTTGCGTTTCATTTCCTTCGGAGTATTTACCCTCACAACTGCAACTTACCGTATTGAGCTCAACATGAATCCTCCTCCCGACAATAAATTCTTTTTAGAAATTTGTTTGAATACGTGGAGACATTTAGCAATCATTAATTCTTGTCGATTTAAACAATGAATACTCGGTCATATGACATTTTGTGTGCTTCAATAGGACTGATAGAGTTTTTGTATTTGTAACTTTTTTAATAAAAATTCCGTGTTGTCTAAGGATTAAAATTAAACTAGAAACTATTACATGAGTTACCTTTTGATATTGATCAACTGCTATATGGTCAGCTATTTAACATTGTTTAACCAGACATCCGACTAACTACTGAAAAAATTCGATGAAAATTATTTGCACTTTAAAAAAATGTGGTGGTTTAGAATCTACTTTCCTTAGTCTAGTCATCATAAAGATTAAAACCGATTTTTCAAATACAAAACATAATCCGACTTTAGTGCATCACTGGTTGGTTGTAGGTAAACTTTCTTCAAACTCAGACAAATTCATTTATTTAATGTTATGTCATATATATTCGTGGTAGGCTCTTCCTGTAATGACCAACATTTGCTTGTCTTGTCTAAATTTTCTATCGATCATTAATTCCATTTGTTTTTAAGTTCCCA
>JAQFYG010001614.1:0-18024 GCA_034694325.1 Entomobrya corticalis | reverse complement strand
ATACAGATCAGAAAATTGCTGAGCGTTCTACAGAAAATACTATAATTATTACAAGTAAACCAGCGGTTGTTGCAAACCATGTTCTAAAATCAAGCGGTAAAGGAAGGAGCATTGCACAACCACTTGCAACTTCTGGAATGCAACTGGCTTCAGCCGAAGAATTGTCTCGGGCAGAACAACCTAAAGACCTAACAAAAGAAGTGCCAGAATACCGTGGCTCACTGACATGGGATGGCAAGTCGGAAAATAGTGAAACTTGCATTCCAAAACACGAAATGGCAGAAAATCTGCAAGAATTCTTGTCGATGGCAGCTAAGGAACATTATATTGAAATCAACGAGGAGCAAATCTGTGACTTTGAAAAGTTTTTTCACTGTACAATAGAAGAGGAATCTGACACGGAACTAGAAATTCAAGATAATGTTGACCTTGATCCTAATGATAATACTCCAATGTGTCGATGCTACGAATCAGCTATGCCAGTAGTGGGTGGTGAATGCTACATTCCGGCAGACTTTGGAACAAAAAGTGCATGTGGTGAAACTGTGATTATACCTTATCCAATCCAACCATGGAAAGGTGCACCGCTTCTTAAACCCAAGTGTACACCAAACAGTGACTGCAAGGAAAGTCAGTACTGGTTTGGGAAAAGATGCACATGTCGATACAACGCAAAATGGAACAGTCAAACGCACACTTGTGACAATGGCATGAGATGTGATAAATCCATTGTTTTGCTGACAACGTTATTGTTTATTATATTCATTCCAATGCACTTTCAGCTTTAGTTACTCAAACTATCAATAAACACACGGCATACTATGAACACACCAAATAAATGCATTTGATTGATTTTATTAAATGCAAAATATTAGTTCATTTAGGATATATAGTTGATAGCTTTATTCATTCAAGATCAAAATAACATTGTGTTACTTCCATTGGCTGACAGATGAGATCCACCGTGTCCAAAATACTATTCGTTACTTTGGGTATATCCTGAGCTCCAGCAAAACTTTTTCCAGTTGCTGTTATCCCCGGAATCTTTATTGGCGCATATGCAAGAAGGTGGCGGAGGTGGCTGTTGCTACAAATTAAGATAATCAAATATAGGTAAATAAGTTACATCACAAATTTTCAGCAAAACTGGTTGCGACAAAAAATGTGCTTTACATACCCAACACCCAATTTTTGGGGGGTAAGTTGCAACCCCGTTTCGCCAGGCCTTTTTAGTCGCGTTAACTTTGGGTTTTGAATATAAACAGATTGCACACATCGCTCTAAATTCCCAGCGTAATGCTTCCAGTTTGGTCCATAAATCCTGGTGTAAAGAATTCCATTGCCTGGAGGATACTGCCATAATATTTTCAAGTCTTTTATGAAAAGTTTCTCGAGGGCCTGTTCCATTTTATGGTAAAGTATGTATGATTCGGCAAATGCACCAATACATGAGGCAAGAGTAAGATCAATCATATTCCACGGTATTTCCATTGTCAAATGACGATCTTTTAGATAGAATTCGGTGGTATTGTCAATTGTTAAATTAACAGTTATGTATTCTTCTCCCATTTGGACTGTTTTGATAACCTACATGGAATAATTAATTTGATATAGTAAATTAGATGAATAATTTTATCAAACGTTACAGACACACTCACCTCATCAGGACAGAATGTGTCGCCTTTATTGAACTTTAGAGGCTTTATAGAATCATGACATTCATTTAAAAACTGCATAATATCAGATTCGTCCCTTGCTTTTAAAAATTCCGTAATACTCGTGCCACGATTTTCATATGCAACTCGAAACATTACATATGCAAACTCAAGAAACATTGGAGGAACTTTTCCAGCACATGTTTTGACTACAATGTCTTTTAATTTATCCAGAATTTTAAATGATAACTGTGGAATATAATCCGGTTTAGAATCCATTCCATATTGTTCTTTGTTAAAGCCATATGCCAACATTTTTGTGAGGAAACGTCGGTGCAAATGATGAATCAACGACTTCTGACTTGCTGAAACTGCCGTTTGATCAGCGCCAAGTGTTGTTTCATTCGGGTAGCCTTTTTGTGTTGTTTCATTGGTGTAGATTTTTTGTGTTGTTGCTGATTTACTCGGGTTTTCTTTGTTCTTTCTTTTAAGAAATATATGCGCATGTGGATGCTTGGAAGCTCTAGTTTTCATTTCCCGTTTCATTTTCAATTTGGAAGCCGATCTTTTTGTGCAATCGATCGTGCATTCTGCTACCAAAATAATCAAGTTATAAAATAAATTGATTCTGCAAAACTTTGATGTGATACATTTTATACATGTGAGATATTTTGAATGAATGATAGTTCTGATGTAATTTTAATTTAATCTTACATGTTTCCGCGGTTTGAATTTCATATTCCAAGTTTGCTGGCATTATTTTATTGTAATATTCCAAGCATTCATATTGAACTGTCAGCTTACCATGGATTGTATATCTGGAAATCTCATTCGAATTCATAGTTTCATTGTTATCACGATATTGCCATTTTTCGGCGCAGTAATTACCGTGTTCTGATTTTGAAAGAACTCCATTAAAAAGCCAAACTTGTCCACTGACAACGGCGGCTTGCACCGGCCGTAAAAGATTAAAAGTTAAATCAATTTCAGATTGGGTTACGACAGCGAAGAAATCGTCCCTTCCAAGTGCTCCGAGATATTGCATGGCCTTAATTTGAGGAGCTAAGATGCATCCTTTTTGGCTTACAAGAGTGCTTGGAACGCAATTGCGATTTATTATCATCCATCTAAAAGAAGGTGTCAATTTGTGCTGATTAGAATAAAATTTGGCATATGTTGTGATGCAGGTACCTGAACTATAAAATTAATACTTTTGGATGTTTTAAATTAAAATATATAAATTTTTACATAACGTAAGTAGTAATTTTTACATTCCACTAACGCAAATGCAGTCTGAATTTATTTTCGTCGCATTTGATGTGAATACCAGTTTTGAGGAGCAGAAGTTTCTTCTGTACTTTCTCAGTCGAGTCGCGTCACAAATTTGAAACTCGGGTCCAAAAAAGTAACCATCACAAGACTGATAGTTAGAAAATATTAATGTACTATATAAAATTGATAAAATGCCTAATAAATAATGATCTTTGCCCATTTCAAATCCTTATTTTTTATTAGTAATTAAACTTTCACCGAATATTAACATTTTTATTCAATCTAGGTTGAAACACTATTTTTTTAATAATTTCAGTATTTTCAAAACAATTATTCAATTAATAATGATTTTTCACATATAATAGACGGTAAAAATACAATCCTTTTATAAAAGAATTTTCTATTGTTATACAATGCTCTTCACCATACAGAAAAATGAGGGCACGACCCTTGTTTCATATACACTACAATATACAATGACATATTTATTGCTTCCAAGAACTTTTAGGTACTTTGTGGTCTTATTTCGACTTTTTCTTGCCACTGGCTTTCTTCTTGATGATTTCGTTCACACTTTTCTTGATTTTTTCTTTACACTCTTTGCATTTAATACTTTGGAGCAGTTTTTTCATCCCATCCTTGTTGTATGGCGAAATTTGTGCGCAACACAATTTCCACGGGTTAGGCACAGTGCATTTGAAGTTGATTTTGCAATTTGGACACTGTGCTTGAATTATCTGATGAGGAGAACCAGATTTAGGTAGAGGAGCCTGGGTGCCTGAGTTACTGCTTGATGGACCAAAGCTCGGAGAGACAAAACCGTTAGCAGAACTGGATGGAGCTGCAGGAGTTTGAGAGGCTTGTACAGACGTTCCTGTACCAGTGGAGTTTCCACTATTTGACGAATTGGCAGCAGGCGGAGGAGCCGCAGCACCATTTATCTAAATCATTTTGAAGGAGCAAATTTCATGGATTGTTAAATATGTTTCAAATCAATTTTTATGATGTCATACGTTAGCATTGGCAAAGATTGTCAGAAATAACATTCCAACGGCTAAAAGAATCAATGGAGAGTCATCAAAGAGCTTTTCACATGTTGACAGCTTTCTACTGTCATCGTTCCAATCTTGGACCCCGCATGTCTATGAGCATTAAATGCATCAAAATTTTGGCGTTCAAACACAAATAAAAAAACAATATATTTTCATGAAACTCTAGCAGAATTTTATCTGTAAAATACCTGTATTTTCATGTTGCTTATTGGTCGCATAAAGTCATTGTCACAGTTGTTAAATCTAATGCAAATTGACCCATCCCTAACAATATCCCAGATGTATGTAAGACCAAGTTGCTCAAGGAGGGACATTCCCATACGAAGTTCGGATTCTACAGACGGATTTTCGAGGAGGTTACCAAGTTGGGTAGATGTTCGCTCCATTAATTTCTTTAAAACTTCCCAAACAACGCGACGTGGAGAAATGAACCCAAACAAGAATGAACTGTGAATGAGCACCTTCTCAACTTTGAGAACCCAAGAGTCACAATCAGAAATCAGACACTGATTAAGTTCCTGCATGCGGTGTATGACTCCAAATAGCAGACCGGGCCCTGCATCTTGCAAATATTGATATTTATTGTTGGCTGACATTTTTTTCTTTAAAATCACTGATAGTTTATCGGTATGAAATCAGTATTTTTCTGAAAAAGTAGATGATTTGTTTCCGCTTTGCAGAAGTTTTCTATACAGATTTTATATCAAATCTGTAATATTCTGAATCTTCAATTGCCATTTTTAATCAACCGATCATAATTATGACCTGGTAATTGGTAGTAATTATAGCGACGTAGAAACAGACAAGTCAGACGTCCTTTCAAAATCCACTTCAAGCTGCCAGTGCCAACCTCAAGTTTCCCAAGTATTTTTCTTTTCGTAGTAAATGTTGAGTAATTTTAGATTACTCTTGGCCCCTTTGTCTACAAAATCGTTAATTACTTCTGACAGGAAGTCCCATTTCAACATCAAGGGCCATCAAAAGATTTTTAATTGCATAATTACCGAGTAATCCAGCAAGCACCAGTAGTCTGCTTTGTTAGCCAAAACATTTGCCAGCTTCCTGAAATTGAAGCACAACGCCAAACAAACATGACAAAATGCCACAATATTGAGAGCATATACATAATTATAATATAAACATTATAGCATCATTTTAAACAGTTATTGCCTATTACACTGTAAAAGCCATCTTTAGCGGATTTCTATAAGTGTATTTATTTTTATTATATGTATTGTGTATCTGCTCTTCTTATCAGGAAGAAGGGGATATGTGCGCATTAGGATTCGGTCCAGTTAATTCAAAACGTACGTATTTTCTGCATATAGACATTATGAACGTACTTACACTTTTTCTCTACTGTTATGATGCATACAGTATTATTTTTATTTTGTCGTGAGAAGAGATAAGAAAGGAAGTAAGCGGGAAAATTGAGAGAGAAAATAAAATATTTCATCTGTATTCAACCCTCGGCGTTTTGCCAAAATATTGCATAAAATAAATTTTCTCCTTTAGTAAACCCAACGCCATGGTCCACTATATTGGTAGGCAGTTTATATAACAGCTACTCACTTGCTTTTTCGCTCCTCTCTCCCTAACCCTCTCTCTTTCTCCCATTCGATCTCCTTTCCTTTTTGTCTTGAAATTTGTCAGATCATTTGGGAATAAAAGCAAGCATAATGGTACGCCAGAGACTCCTGGCTTTCTTGCACACAGAGTCATATCTTACGTAATACTGGACATCTTTCTAATGGAAAAACCTGAACCAACTAAAATCATTGCAATCGTGTACATAAAAAGATAACACACAGACACACACTTGAAAGCCTACATAAAATAGTGGTATGGGTGGTAAAAGTAAAATATTTGCACACAAAATCTTCTTTGAAAACCCCGTACATCACAAAACTGTGCACATAGATTATGCCTCCCATTTATATAAAACGTTTACTAGTGTACTTTGTTCAGATGACATGAAAGGCCCAGATAGACAGACACATCGCAGTCGTTGCAAAAGGATGCGCCCTATACATACAATTTCTTGTAAACGGGGATTAATGGATGCACGACATGTGCAAAAACTCACTTTTGTGCTTCTGAGTACGGTTAAGTGTGGTTTAGCCACGGACGGCGGAAGTGTCCCATAAGAGTAAAGTAAACTCATCAGCAGGAAGATATGTCGGTGTTGGTTATTTGGGTGTAGGAGATGTGTACCTTCATAATAATATGTTGCCATTCCTTAGGTACATATCTACTCAATAAATATAAAGCCTTCACCGAATTCTCCAGATATTATAGGCTCTTGTGTGGCAAGGAAAGCAAGGCTCTCAGTATAACGGAATGAACCGTTGCCAAATCACATCTTGCCTTTTTCCTTCCTGCATGTTCCTGATTCTGACATGATATCCTTTTATGCAAGAATACTTGTATGGAACGTAGTTGGTTTCCTCCCAGAGATCCTAATCTTTACTTTAGTCATACATACCACCACCACTACCACCCATACGACGTCGCCCGGCACCACGAATGCCACCAAACCAAAAATTGTCTTTTCCATTTTTAAAGAATAAAGAAGCGGCAGCAGGTTTAAAAGTGCTTCCTCTATTACCTAATCCAACATCGAAAACGTACATACATGAAGTATAAACATGTTTTCCTTCCAATCCGATATTCAAATGGTCTGGGAATAAGAAAAGAAGATTATGCAAGCATGTATATATACTATATACACAGGCAGCAAGCACAACCTTACTTCTTAGCTTTCCCCTATATCAACGTCAGATGCGTCCCTATCCCACATGATTTGTAAGGCAAAGCAGGAGATTTTCATTTGGCTCGTATACGTTGTCGTGATTGCTGATTTTAAAACTTTCCTGTTTTAAGAAAAAGTGGATCAAGTCAATAGCATTCAAGTGGAAAGGGGAAATGAAATAATCCATTCAAACGACCCTTTTCTCCTTGTCATTAGCAGACACGCTCGAAAGCAATAATTTGACATTGAACATGCTAATCAGAGTTGAACGTGAAGAAAGCGTATAGTCAGCGTTGTTGTGTCTAATGATGTTACCGTCGTCTTTTGTTCTATTAAATCTGCAAAAGAGAGGAAGACATCTGCGCTCTCCCCAACAAATGTGTGGTGCTACGGCGGTGGGGAAACCTCAACCAAGAAAAGTTTCCTGTCAGAGAGCAAACAAAGACGCATCTTTTGACTTTTGCACTCATCGTCGACTAGAACCTAGAACAGAGAAAAGTTGTTATTGTAAGACATTCTGCCTCTCATTTTAATAACCACCCGCTCGATTAAACAGGCAAGCATATAAAATGAAGATGCACGTCGATAACTCCAAAGTACTTAGTAAGTTATTGTCAAAAACATTGTCTGTATTAACATTGTTTTTAATTCGTTTTGTGTTTGGACTTTCTTTCCTTCCATGTACTTTCGCCATGTCATGTCAAATAATGCGCAAAAGTTTCAACGACTTGTACGTTGCAATGCAGATAGCAATAAGTACACTTAGTTCCTTCAAGTTTTGTAGTTTTTAACAAATTTTCACATTATAACTTTCCTTCTTGATTTACATATAATAGGTCCACAAACAATTTACATCATTATAACATCAACGTTGTTGCACGCTCTTGCTCACCCTTCTGCTTACTCGCACAGAATAAGGAGAAAATGAAGAGAAAAAATATAAATGTTCGGGCTTAGTTAGTGTGTCTAGAAATAAAAACTCATGGCACTCATCTCATCACTGTACTTTCAAGCAAACCCTCTTCTCCTTTTTTAGTTCATGTTGCTGTTGCAAGAATATTATGACTGTTGCTTCATTTCATCTTTTACTTGAAAGTGAAAACACTTTCTCTTCTTGGCTAAGCTACAACGGTATTATAGCACAAGAGGCTCGTACTACAACTGCTAGTTATTTTTTCTTACTTGGTTGTCTTCTTGAGAAAAAGGATCTGTTGAAGGGAGCTCTGCTTTTCTTCTTGATGACTACGAACGTCAGTTATGTTCTCCCGTACAACATTTTCAACAGCAAGCCAAGAAAGAAGACGCATTGCATTTTAAGAAAAGTTCAGGGAGCACAGCAGTAGCATTATTTGTTGGATGTGAGTTGAGCCATATCGTGGAGAGTTGTATACCAACACCAAGTGCGTACCATCATCCAACAACCAACCGCCGCCGCCTTACCACCATGGCTGCTTTTTTCTGTTGAGACTTCTCTCCAGTTTTCCGGCTTCTCAACACCACCACATCATCAGCGGCAGTACTAGAAGCTGGAGCAGAAAGTTTCTCTTCTCACAAAACAACAAAAGATACTTGAATCCATACTTTCCAACCACGTCAAGTCAGTATCAGCTGGGAATTGGAGGAGAGCGCATCGTGTTCTCTAAGGCAAATCCGTGAGGAAGAAAAAAACCCTTTCTAGTCAGCTTTTGGATAAAGGCTTTTGTTGTATTTTCTGTCGGCTCGTGTTCTCTTCTTGTTCTGTCTCTTTTCGTTTAATACAACAACAACTTGCTTTGCAAGAGAAAGCAGAAGAGTCACTCTTCCATCTCCACTCAATTTGTTCTGGTGACATGTGTACACCTGTCTGATTTGCTGTGTGTCGTAAAAATCAAGACAGTGGAACAACACCTGCAATCATGCTCCATTACATAGAATACACTCGTTACTAATTTGATTCCCTTTCACTTTTCCGGTTGTAGAGTTACTGTTGGGGAGACACGAAATACCTGTTTTTGCTGTCACTTTTACTTTTTGTTGGGGAAAAGAGCGACAAAATAAAGAGAAAGAAACCGTTTAAGCTTTTCCCCCTTGTTCTCATCATCAATTAAATGTACATTTGTGTAAAGCCTTCTTACCGGAATTTACCATCAATTTCTTTTTAAAAATGTCATTTACACCGCTGCAACCTTCAAAATAATAAATGACAGTGTCCACTTGAAAAATATGTTCAGTTAAAACGTTATTTACCGCTCCGTCGGCTGTGACGCATAACATTTTCCAATTGTTGTAAATAATAGATTATTGGGAAGCATACAGAATAAACATTACACAAAGATATTCTTAAGAAAGCAAGTTTAGTGGGTTTATATAGCCGAAATCAACTGTATGACAAAATAACTGAATCCAAACGTGCAAATAAGACAAAATAACAGAAATTTCACAATATCAAAATACACAGTTTATAGTGAAGTACTCGGAAGAGGAAAAACATCTTTGTCATTTCGCCCCTCTCTACTTCATTACTTAAGGGAATAGGCTTGTTTGGAAAAAAGGAGAAGAAATAGAAACGTTACAGAGTCACGTTACGTGTACTGCTGGAGAGGAAGAAAAAGAGTACGTCGCATTATTACTATTATTATTAGTGTGAAGTGAAAAGGACCTCGGGCCAGAATTACTACGTACGAACATTATGGGAAAAGGAAGAAAGAAAGGATGAGTCCCTACTGGTGAGCGTATTCAGTCACTGCCAACATATAGGACCACCAATTGCGTTCTGCTGCTCAATTGTGTTCTCTAGCTGAAAATAACTCACTACTACTGACTACTACGAAAAAAGATACTACTACTAAAAAACTTCGTGCAAGCAAAGAGTCTCTTTTTTTCTTCTTATTTCGTGAACAAGAATCAGTCTTTACTGCTTGGTGGCACATATACTTTTTTTCTCTACTTTGCAAGTGTGTCAGTTGTGGAACGGTCTAAATAATTCACGGCTTTGGATTATTTTGATACATGTAAAAAACAAGTTTGTGTAAAAAAAGCCTGCATAAGATACAAGGAAAAGGAAGCTGTTTTAAGATGATATAGTGGAAATAATCAAATATCCTATGAAACGTAAGTAAACCCCACTTTTTTACTCTGCAACGTGCAAGAGATGAAAAACAAGTTGGTGCTCAGTATTGAAAAAAAAAGTTTAGTGACTAGTGAGTTGCTTTGCTATACGTAGATTTGTCGGAGAAATTATTGCGTGAAATAGAATCTTTAGCAGGAAACACGAATATGTGTTACATACTGTGAGGGTTTTTTACTTTTCTCTTGTTTTAGATACATATATACTTGTATATATATTGCTCAGGTCTGGATTGAATTTCAAAAAGAAAGGAAAGTAGCCAGAAGGGCTCTTTTCATAGTGTTTTCTTACACATGATAGTTTTTTCACCGGCTTTTCGTAGTTGACTTGTTGTTGCTGGTTCGCTGTTTTGGCGTTGTTCATCCAGCAGTTGCTTTCTCTTTGGCAAATTTGGAAGAACATGCATATTATTGAAAAAGCGTGAAAAGGTATTCTATAGCTTCGTTTTGGTTACATATGTGAGAAGTGCAACTCTTCGTATGTTTGTACGTACACATGCCTAACTTTCCCTGAGGTCCAGTCCGATTATTTACCATAAAGTAACCAAACAGCAAACAACCACAAGAAAAATATAGAAAAAAGAAGGGCAAGAAAGAAGCAAGATAAACAAGAAAAGAAAAACTTGTTGTTTCTTCACACAAGTTACAATTTTCTCTTCAAGAGGATTGCTTTCTTGTTTTTCCAAAAACACCATATTTTTTCAAGAAATTGTCCAACTATTACTAAACTACCACCTGCTTTGCCGTTTTGGTTCCGTTTCAGATCTCAATGTTTTTGGGGTCAGCGGAAGCCTATGAAACTGGAAGAAAGTAAGTAAAAGTAAACAATACATCGTGTATCCTTCTTCGGTTACTTTTTAAGTTTCAACTTAATGAAATATTAAGATGATAAAAACAAACTTAACGTCCATTGTACGCAAAGCGTGATTTAATTTCTTGATGTATCATCACAAAGTCTAACATACATGTGTTGCGGCATCATTCTAACATGTTCCTCACAATAAGCGACCTTGATATTGGTTAAAATGTATTTCAACAACTGCTGTTTGATAAGGGCTGTTGTCGTATTTGTGTGACATGGTCCAACTTTTGCTGATATTTAGTTTCTAGTTTAGATAAAGCTCTAATGCAGGATGCTTTTTAATTTCTTTCAACGCAAATCATCTTAATTGAACCATCAGTGTACCATCTGACGGGAGCTACACAACAGTCAAATGATGTTATAAAACTATTATTTACATTGTTAAATGTTGTGTAATATATTAGGTAAGAATAGCATTTGAGTCCAAGTTTACAGATGTTGCGAAACGCAAACAACCACGACTTCCTGTGTGTCGATTTAAAATAAGCATCTATTCACGTATTTTGGAGGTATAATTGTACTTTGAACATTGAGTTGAATGAAAGCGTTTTCTACGAGTTAAATAAAATATGAGTAGGTATATATTTATTTTTGCAAGGTATGATTACGTCATATTCAAAAACAAGACAGTTTACCTTATGCAAAATTTTAGGAAGATTCATACACATCGGGTAAAACTGATGCAAATAACTGCCAGAGATTTTTTAAGGATGTTGATGTATCGAATCCCATATGTTGCCAAATGCCAAAAAGTCATTGGACTTGGACAATGCAATGTTATTTTATTCATTTGTGTTCAAATGATGCATCACATGTCATATGTTGCTATGCTTAAAATGTTGACCTTTGACCCCTGACCCACTGAGTATTGACCGAGTTTGCTGAAAATCAATAGGGTACTTACTTATGGGGTGCTTCTTCTCGCGTAGGCAAGTACAGAGATGACCCCTGCCTTGCACCCCCCAGTGTGTATAGATTAGCTCAAAAATAATCATTGGCCAATCTTCTCCTAGTCATTTCCGTTCGTATATGTCACATGCTATATGTTGCTATGCTAAAAATTTTGACCTTAGCCCTCCTGATCCCCTTGGGGTCAACCGATTTGGCCCAAAATCAATTGGTGTCTTTCCTTTGATTATTTGAACATTCATACCAAGTTTCATCAAGTCTTCGGTTGAACCGTTCTCGAGATATCGTACTCACAGACATTTTTCGCTCCCATTATCCATTCTTAGAAACTATTATTCTGGCAGTTAATAAAGTTTAAACAATTGGTACGTATAATACGTTTAAAAACAGGCTAAATAATATTTACTCCGCGTTAAGTACACAGATAATTCCAACTTATATTTTATATAAACCATAAAACTAGCATGGTTTATACTGGTTCCTTTTAAAATATGAAACAATACCTAAATCAAATCATGTATAGTAAAAGTCAAAGCATGCCGTTCCATTATTCACAGGTTGGAGGCAAATGAAATCTTTGTCTATTCAACGTAGGTATACATGGTATATAGGAATGAACTATAAATAACATGTCTTCTTCCTCTGTTTTGTTGAGCTCTCATTCAACTAATATTTTTCCATTTCAAGTAGTTCCACCTTTCAGTACCTTTGATGTTTTACCTGTGTATTTTATATATTTATAAAAGTAGATGCATATTAGGTACCTATTCTATTATATCCAAGTGGGCGATAAGATGTTATTCTTTCCCTGTACCTCCGGTCGAAAGTTTTACGGTGGAAAATATTTTTTCATTAGGGTAAATTAGATTTAATGTTGGCAGTTGTTGTGCTGCTCTTTTTCACTCTGGCAAGTTTAGTGTCGGTAGATAAAAAGGCAGCTCAGGAACTGTTTCTCTCTCCAATTTTTACTCAAACGACTCTTGTTTTTTTTACAGAGCGTGAATGACACAGCGATACTATCGGAACTCTGTGGACGGTCAAAGGAGAACTTTCACTTTGATTCTTCCCACTGAAAAGGAAACCAAAAGGTGTGTGTATCTATTGATTGATGAGATACTGAAAAACAAGACAAACAAAGGAACACTTTGATCAGCAGACCATAAAACATCGTCTTCTGATACAAAAAATACTGGTGTAAACAGTGGAACGTCTGTCCCCGTTTTCATCATCGCCAAATTTACCCTCAAGTTTTTATGAGACAATACCAAAAGTTGAGATTCGACGCTTTTTTCATCCATACAACAAAGCACTTTTTACGTAAACAAAGGCCATGAAGGGAGACTTGTTACTGCTCTTTGCCCTTCTCGCAAACTGGGGTGAGTGACATATCGAATTAAAATAATTAATTATTTATTGTTTCTTATATTTCAGTTCCATGTAGTTTTTAACGATATAACATTATTTCAAAGATAAAAGAAAAAACTTGAAAACTATTTCTTATTTATATCCCAATTTAATCTATAAATGTTGGTGGTAAGTTATAGCTTCGGGTAATAAACTTGATATTAATATATTATAGTATCTTTAAAACGTGATAAATGCCTGTTCGTTTGACGAAAATTCTTCCTTATGAAATATGAACGATAAAATTGCATCAGCGCATTAAGATGATTGATTCGAATTCTTTGCGTCAACATACAACGCAGCTACCGCATATCCTATGTGATTTCCTTTTTTATGACACCGAATACCGAATGGATGGAGCCGGACTATGCTGAAAATATACCTGAGAGCCTGAGAGTTGACTCGCTCTTTCATACTTTTACGGATATTTTTATATTTAAATGTATTTTTATATCAGAGCTTGTTTAAGCTGATGATTTCATGAATATTGGAAACATGAACAAAAAATGTCCGTTATGCTGGTAGATAGTGTGGCGGGAATGGTGCTGATGTGTTGAATATACGTTGATTGCAAGGCAGGAGGGATTCAGCAGATCCGCCTTGATAATCTATATCGAATAAATCATATCTATTATCGTGAACACTAAGCTTTACAATATTTATATTAATAATAATACTACCTTCAGTACAAAGAACAGGTTCTTGAATGCTCTCTGAACTGATCTCTAAGCATATATTATAACACACCACACACCAATACCGATTCCAGAAGAGTAGAGAAAAAAAACACAGGACAACTTACGGCAAGAGGAAGGGAATGACAAAATATTATTGAAAGAGACGGGGCTACGATACGCATCTCAAATATGATATTGCTGCTCGTTTATCATAATCTAAAAGATTGGGAGGGACTTTTATTCTAGTTTATGACAAAATCGATGCTTTATAATAGTCATGTCTTTATGCCAGCAGCAGCCAACAAACATTTTTCCTTTTTTTATCTTAAAGTATGAAACAAGCATGTGTATAGTAAAGAATGAGGACTGGAGGATGTGAAAAATCTTTGCAAAAGACTCTGGGTAGTTTGTATACACAAGTAAAAAAGATTTTCTCTGCTTTTACTTTACTCCTTTCCTTTTCAAACCATGATTCTGTGATGATCACGATGATCACGAAGGAATCGGCGTCGTCATCATCCTTCTCTACATTTTTCTTCAATAAATGTCGTATTAAAGAACCTCTAACCAGCCTTTTCATCATCTATTTTCTCACCAACAGAACAAGCCACACGTTATCCCAAAAGATATCTCTGTATACAGATCAGAAAGGGATTCCTATACTACATGGCGTAATAATAATAATGTAATAACGAATTTCTGCAAAACTGTAAAAAACACTGCAACAATTTTTGTGCTTCGGTTCAGACGGGTAAAAAAACGGGAAACCACACATACCAGTTACGCTTCTTTGCTACTTTCTAGTCTTCTGATAACAATACAAATACTTATTATTATGCTTTCCATGGAGCAGGAAATGAAGGCCTGATAAAGATATAACCAGGATTCATTATGACAAAAAAAGTTAGTCTTTGCTAGCTTTACTCAATATACTTCTTGGCTTTAGCTGCTCTCTCCATCTTTACTCCCCGTCCTTCAACAAAAAAAACTTTCATGCATGTAATGTGTGTGTGTGCATGGGATATGTGTGAAAGATGAAACAAGGCATTGAGGACTGAGGAAGCAAAAAATAATATTTTTATGACATCGTCTTATGACTTGCGAGGATTATGATTATGGGCACAGCCTTTCATGGGACTTGTATTACAAGAGCCATATTGATCATTTTTACGAAGAGACGAAGAGGGGGAAAGTGAAATTGACCTACTTTGTTAACAAAATATATAGGTGGTGACGCATTTTTAACTCTTTTTTTCTTCTACTGCTTACTTAGCTTTATAGCTATTAATGTAAATTTAAAATGTAGGACGCCGGTGTAGATCTGACTCTGAGTATTAAAAATATTAAAAGATATATATTTCCCAACACATTTTACGACGACGGGCTAGAGCATCATATTTTAATGTTTTTCCTTGGTATTACATAGCAAAAGTGAAAGCAACCTTAGGGAACCTTACCCTGTTTCCGACTCCCTGACAGGCTGTATTGATCCTTTCCTTTTGATTTTCATAATCCCTGGAGAAGAGCCCACAAGCAATGAAAAGAGGCATTCGTTTTTTCATTTTCATTTTTGGTTATGCATTTTGAAATAAAACATTCAACTAATATAGAACTTGATATAGGACATAACTACTACAAAATATAAATAGTATAATACACAGTAAAAATGTAAACACTCAATATAATAATATGTTCCAAAACTTCACAAAGTACCGATACGTAGCGGCTCATTTATTCACTGTGTATTCGGAAATTGTGGATATATTTTTAGGAAAATAGCCGCATAATAATCGTCTACCATCATCATCACCACCATCGTTTTATCTCTGCTTTATTTACATGCAAAACAAGTCGTCCGGAATTAACACTTCCTTTTCAAAAGAGTTAAAATTGAGGATAAAATGAGAGAGACGCGTTCAACACACAATAGATTCACAGTGTTTATTACCAACATGGGAAGCTATTATGTATCAGCATTTATTATTTTGGAGGACGAGATGGAATGGCTTTAGGTTTCTCCGAAACCAGGACCAATTGTGCAGCAGCAGCGGTGGTGATGGTGGTAATGCTGTGATGTGAATGCTGCTAGTAGTGGTGCATTATAGGCAACCGGTGTCTCATACTCATAATATGCTGTTGGGTACACAAACGGTACGGTAATTGTTTCCAATGATCATATCCTCTCTCTGGAACGGGTTGTGTGCATTGTGCATATACACACCCAATATATAGTGGAGTATATTATTATATTAAACTGTTCCACACCACCTTGAGTTATATTAAACTATGGAACCAAGTAGTAGTACTCGGTAATAATAATAATAAAGGCTCTTCATTTTAAGCGTTGCTATTCAAAGCCGCTCAATGCACGTGAGCGAGTACCATCCTACTGGCGGTTTGGTGGAGAGGGAAAAGTGTTTCGCTAAACGTGTTACCATAATTTGATGTGATACACTTTTGCGGACGGAAATAGGTAGCACCGCGTTATTTGACTTTTTTGCGAGATATAGGAAACCACAGCGGCGGTGGGAATGCTGTTGTCGTTCTTCCACTTTTACTCACGGCGTCACCATAATAGAAGTAAATGGGTTGCCGTAAAGAGGTATAATAATGGTATAAACTAAAGCGTAATGACTATAAGAGGTTGGCGATTTCTTTCCCGCTGTTGGTTACTGCTACTACTTCCAATATTTCATCCAGTTCCTCTCTAAACTTGTTCTTGAGGCATGCATGAATGAGTGAATGAATGAAAGTTTCCAGACTCAAAGTGAGAAGAGGAAAAAGAACAAGTTGTGAAATTGCAAGTGCGAGATGAACAAGAATCATCATCATCATCACCAATGTACTCCTAAACATCGCCACTGCTATTGTTGGCATCGTCATCGTCAGGAAAAGGCTGTTGTAGAAAAGAAAGAAAAAGAAAAAAGCCTGCCAGCAACTCCGACTGAACGCGTCTGGTAGGAAAACCTGGAGAATGAAAGCAACCCAGTTGAGTCACGTCAAGTCAAGTGAGTGAAAGTGCAAAAAGCGGCTCTCTCCCTTTCAATAATATGTATACATATTGCTCTTTTCTTTCTCTACACATTCATACTATATGGCACTACTGACTTGAGTTTTTTTCTCCCTATCCCTTTTCAATGCCTTTTCTCCACTTCTGTTCCAGATTTCATAAAGAGGAGCTGACATTTTACTTCACTCTTCAACTTCAACGCCTCTCTCCTAATAGCCGTATTAAAGCTGGAATTTAGTTTATAGTGATGTTGTTGTTGTGTTCTTGTAGTAGTAGCAAGAGACTAGACTAGTAGCTGTTCTTCAGATAAGATGAGGCTGTTTTGCTGTAAAAAGGAAGAAGAGAGAAAGAGAGGATAATATAGTGAGTCAACTTTTCTCTCAGACTTTTACTTAAACAGATAGACAGGGAGAAGAGGGGACTACTTCTACAGATAGGCAGACATGTGCCCCAGAAGTCATATCCCAATGTATTCCTTTAGCTTACACTGCAGAGTGCAGAACAGAGAACATAACAACTAGTACAACAACTATGTAGTGCTTTCACTTTCAACAACAACACAACACACTGTCATTACTACCTTACTTAAGCTTGTCATCCTCATTTATTTCTCCTTCGAGAACCGCTAATAAACCCCAAAGCGAAGGTTGGGCAAGCCACAAGTTAAAAGGATTTTTATACCACCACCGTGCGGGGTTGTACGTTACAACATTATTCAACTGTTTCAGAAACACTTTGTTTTGCCATCATAATCATCATCGAATTTGTTAAAGCTAACGAAGAGAGAGTACAAAGCACAGGCATGATCGTATCACTCGTATCCAGTTAGACAGATGTAGGATGTTCTATTTCTATTTTCTCGTTGATAGTTGATAAATGAATAATAATACAGGCACTTTAGGGAAATGATTCAGGATGAAATGAGAAATAAGCCGATTGATGTGGGCATTGAAGGATTCAATGAATCACAGAGATGGTGGATATAAATTTAACATTAGTTGTTGTGTTGTCTCCTCTTAATGGCTAAAGCGTATGGGTATATCGAATATACGATTGTTCTAGTTCTAAATCTATTTTGTGTTCCCTCCAACAAAACGTCATTGCCATTTACGTACAATCCTGATTAAAAGCAGCGTCGTTTATTCTAGAGCTTTCAAAGTTTGTCCTCTAAAACCTTGAGTTTCTTTGATGACAACATGTGGGTCTTAATATGATACCGATTTTGTTTCCATCCAACACGCAATATGCATCCGACATTAGAAAGCCATAAGTCAATCTCATGTCATCCAAGAGTCATAATTATGAAGCTACGCTCCATTGCATATT
>JAQFYG010001613.1:0-18030 GCA_034694325.1 Entomobrya corticalis | reverse complement strand
TGGATTGAATTTCATCGATTATTTTTCAGTGATTGAAATTTACTCTTGCGTAAAGTCTTTCCATGTCCTGCTCTGGCTGCTCTGCTCCGCTCTGAGTGAGTCTGTTTGACCATTTTTGTTTTGGGTTCAGTTGGCTTTATCTTAATCCTTCAATCTAAAAAAGCAATTTTTGACGAATACACCCCTGCAATATATATGTTTAGTTATTTTTCCACGTCCTTCAACATCAAGATTTTGTGACAGGTGACATTGCAACATCTGCGTCATGGGAAGGAAGATTTAGCTTGAATGCAATAATAGTATACTGAACAATGGACCATGAGAATGCCTATTATTTTTAGTTTTGAGATGGATGCGATATCCTAGTATCGCTACAATTTTGGTTAGTTTTTAAAGCTATTAATCAACAAAGTCATCTTATTGGTATTCTTTAGCGATTTTTAGAAATCTCTTAATTTAAAACAGCCCTTTTATAAATTCACAAATATAAAGATTTATTTTCGTTCATGTTTACAAATACACTTAATATTTTTCTTTTTTCATTCTTCTCCAACTGAAGTGATCTTGAGAATAATGATAATCATATGGACAATATTATAACCGAATTTCTTCATTACGGTCGTCAGCAGAATAATAACAAAAAAGAAAGCATTTGAATTTTGAATGCACACTAATAGATTTCTTTGAATATTTTTTAAAGAAAACTTTTCAAACTCAAGTATCAAGTTTGTTTTTATTTTTGCTATTAAAATGAGTAGTGTAACACGCTTCGCATACAAAGTGAATTCTTTGAGAGAAACATGCTTATTTGCAATTTACCCTTCTTGATTTCCCTTTCATTTCTTTCAAGTATCTATTACCATATTACCCTCTTGCTCCCATGATATACTCACAAGATGACATTAGTATTTCTTTAGTCAAGTACGCACTTTTGTCTTGCATGCTTTGAATATCATTGTGTTTGTGACGAAGAAGTTCCATCCATCCAGCCAAAAGAATAAAAAAATTCAGTAAACAGCTGAATGATTTCAAGAGTGTCTAAATGCAACGCGTACATCATCGTACAAAAAAAGAAAGCTCAAAGAAAAAGGGTTGAAATATTAACCAAGTTATGGAATTTCTTATATATTTTTACTTTTTAGTCGACTTGTTTCTCCACACTCTCCTCAACCACGTCCTCTTCATTTCTTCAAATAAAATTCCACCACACATTTAAGCTATATGAGAAACCAATGTAGTTTATTTTCGTATATATCAAATCTCATGTCAAAATAATATTCTTTCTCTAGAATTGATATTGTATTTTGATGTCCCCTTTTTATACTATTACGACTCCATCAGGGTTTCCCCCAAAATTGCGTCACATAATGTGTGTGCATACTGCATACTCACAAACGGACTGTGAGGGCGAAAAAACAAGGGTTGCCTTTTATATTTCTTTCTTGCCTCGCCTGCTGTCTGAAAAAGTCAGTCATCTCCTTTTTCTGCTGGCCCATACGCTCCAAGCAATGCAGCAGTCATCTTTCCGTCATCATATTCAACAGCCTGTGAGTGAATAGAGATTTTCTCTCTTCTTCAATTCTTTCTTTTTTCTTGCTCTTTCGTCCTTATTATTATTATATGACGTGTTGTCTTGTTGTCCTTCCCGGGTTTTTTTCTCTTATGAGTTTACTCACTCACTCAGTCAACATTGATATGTTTGCAGTTGACAAGTCAAAAAGTTTTGTCGGAGAGGTAATCAAAAGAATTGTAGGTTCAACCAGCATAACCAAACCAAGTTGGAAGCCCACGACTATAATGCCTGGAGAAGAAAGAAAGTGCACTCATAATAGTAGACTGGCAATTTGTACTGGATGAACGTTATTCTGTGCATGATCATCTCAAGAATAATATATCTACTTTTTTCAGCTTCTTATTTGGTCCATAGATTCTGTCATTGAGTGAATACTACTACTTTCCCTTCCTCTCACACAACAGCTTCCTTTATGTACTGTGTTATGTTTAAAGTGTGTCTGATAGAAAGACGTGAGATGAATTTGTTTTTGTTTCTTCTGCTTTTCTTGGTAAATTGTCCTATCGTATATTATTCTGATTTGTATGTGCGCCTGCTTGATATTTTCGACTATCCATTTCTTGGCTGCACGTGACCAAGAAAGAAATATTTTTAAAAGAAAATAAAAAGACGTTGCATTTTAACATATTTTGTTGCAGATATCAAGTTTTTTATTAGATTTACGCACTATTTTTTATATATGATCTTGTGGTTCACTTGTTTTAATGAAGATCAAGGTTGAACTTGCTTGCTTGCTTGTTTTATGGGCACATACGTCCTACTGAGGTATTTATTGAGAGTAATAAACTTGCTTTCTTACGACTTTTCCGGGTAAACAGTAGTGTAATAACATGGTATGCATGATGAAATCATAAACCGATTAGAGATCAAACTTTTCCTGTAAAAAGCAGGTAAGGTAAACGAAATAATTCTCCAAAGTAGAGTGCAAGTAATGTGCAACCCCCTCTTCTTATTTTTTATTTGTCCTGCAACGTGTTCTTTAGTGTTTTTTACATGGATGCATTCGTATGCATAACACACATATACACTCGTAACTTACAGGGAAAAGGACGCGTAAAAAGGGAAAAGAAAACAAACAGTTTATGGAAATTCCATCTGCGTATCTATTTTCCTCTGCGTGTTGCAACATCTTGCATTATGAAGTGGAAGCAGAGAAAATGGATTTTGATATCAATTTCCTTCTTTCTAGAGTTTTTACTTTAGAGAAAAAAATTTTTCGTTTTAATATGAATAAAATATCCTTATAATGTTTTGTAGGCTTAAATAAAAAAAAAGTAAAATAATATATTAATACCCAGTGCTACTAAACTACCTTTACTTCACGGTTATATATACGTTTTGTATATATTTTTTACCCATTTTCCTCAAGACTTTTCCCCTTAATCGATTTCCCTTTTTTCTGCGTTTCCTGTCTCCATCTTCTTCTTCCCTGTCGTATTTTGTGGCTTTTCTATATGAACGGAATGAAGTCATTTTGGAAATACTTGATCTGTTTCTTCTTAGTAGCAGTTTCTATTTTAAAAATAATATTATAACATGTAATGGTGATAGTATTAGTGCTCGTAAGGGAAAATGCATAATATTTTAGTTTTTATAGGGTTAACGCATAACAAGAGTAATATGTTACTTTTAAATATTTCCCGAGTTTGACGGTACGGAATAAGCCAGCTCATGTTTTCTAATGAAGTTGAACGTCTTATTCTAGAGAACGTGAAGAAAATGGGAAGAAAGTGCATGAAATGTTCTGAAATATGCATTGTGCACCGGGACTGCCAGAGCATAGGGGTGTGTTGAGATCACATTTAAAATTCGAACAGAAACAGAGAGACCAGAGGAAGGAGTCCTATCTCAAGACTCACAGTTGTTGAAGGAAACGCATTTATGTAAGACGAAAATTTAATGCAACTCACTTTGCATAATCCATGTAGAACAGTGCTCATTTTTTGGGGGAGTATGAAGAAGAAGAAGAAGAAAACGGTACAAAACCACTCTTTCCTGCAAGAAGATTGGACAACTTCTCTGCTTCTTTTGTGATAACAGTTTGTAATGAAAAATGAAAGAATAAAAAACTATTTCCTTTGGATTTGAAGTTTAAAAGGGAAAAAAAGTTGCTGAATTTGGGGAATTTTTGAACAGCACTGATGAAAGTTTTCAAGTGGAGGAGAGAGGATTCGTCAAGAATTTCCGTTTTATTTATGCATTTTTGGCAATAAATGTAATGCATTGAAAAAATATATATGTTGCAAGTCAATTATAGAAAGTCAGGGAAAAAAAGTTTTGAACTCTTGTAAATTCTTTTAAATACTTATGGAATTTAGAATTACTCATCATTTTTGTACCCAAGAAGAAGATGGAGTAAATTATAAAAGCCTTTGAATGACATTATTATATGAACTCCTGGTTGATATTGATATATTTTGGTTCCTTTTGAGACCACATTTAATGGTAAAATAGCAGAGCAGATGCTTATTGTACAGGACTCATCATCACGCCACGTGTAAAATTTGATTTTAAAGCAGCTCTTGATCAGAAAAAGTATAGATAAAAAAGTAAATGAATCACTCAATGTCTCCTGTCAAGTCAAGTTTTAACGAGAGAATGAGTGAGAATTGAACTAGAAAAGTCATTGCTCTATGCTTTCCACTAATATTAGTACGTCTTTAGGGCTTTCCATCTCCGCGTTGCTTTCCAAATGATTTCCGCTTTCGTATAATTACAATGCTAAAAGGCTAAAAAAATGGTTGACTTTTGTGCAAAGTATACTTAATAGATGTAGAGCTTACTCTGTGTAAATATCTATGTGTCACCCAAAAGTATTGACATGTAGTTATGTACTGCTAAAATGTGCGAGCATTAAATGATTTTTCTCTACGTTTTTCTCGTTAACGATCCAGCTTGATGACATTAACCTGGATATCACCTACCATTTCGGGAGGATGATTACACCATTAAAACAAGCTGTTTGGGTGGTACCAAAAGAAAAAAAGAAAAATTGCGAGCTGTTAATATCCAAAGCGTTTTTGTAAATAGGAGAGATACCTAAGCAAAAAAGATGGATTCATTCTTTACGGCTGTAACTGCAAATTACTAAAAAAAGTGTATGGTTTATAAACGGTGACATAGGTAATATATAAAAAATGTATGGATATATATCCGCGATTAAGTAAACTCATTTTGAGAGGTACTAACAAAAAGGGTTATAAAACCAGTTCATAGTACATCAGAGACAAACACATTATTATTGCTTGTTTTTCCATTCAAAACGACAAAACTGTCAGCGCTTTGTCAGTACACTTAATAACCCATGTTCTCTAGCCCATAATTCCAAGAGATATAATAAGATATATTGGAGTCTACAGTGGAGATTCGTCATGTCATTTCTGAAACTCTAGTACATGTCCCTTGAAACCAAACATAAACATGTACTACATATTAACAAAATGGCTAATGATACCATCAAATTTTACTACGGGTCTTGGGTACTTGCTCTAAATTTTATATTATTACTTTGGTAGGTACTACAAACAACAAATAAATGACAAACTAACTGGCCAACAGACCAGTTCCTTCTTGTGGTCTTTACTGACGTTTGATAAATACCTATAAAGCTTGGTGATAGTAGTGATGATGAGGTGAGGATACGGATTATAAACGATGTAACGTAGTGAGAAACCGGTAGAAGGAAATAAAAAAGCAGAAATAATTTTTCACCAATCATTTTTGACATAATGATAACTCTCTTTACTTTGATGTATTAATGACGACAATGAAGGGTTGACCGCGTAATATATTTTTTCTTTTGCTTGCACAGGCACAACTCTTCTACAAAAGGAATTTTTTCTCTCAATTCGAATGCAATGAATCAATACATTGTCTTGTCATGACGTTATGGAGTGGGTAGTGGGTGATGCTTTATTGGTTAGCTGAAAAAAAGAATGTTTCAATAAAAAAGAGTAACTCTGTCTTGGCATATTATTCAATTCAACCCATTTCATGCATCAACCCTTTTTATGAGCTACAATATAATTTGCCACTGCATTCGGTGCTGCTGCCATGAAAATGTTCTTTACATTTTACATTCATGACCATTGTGTCTAGTGTTGTAAAAGTAATGATAAATGCATCGTATCATGTAATATTGTTATAAAATATTCCTTCTCTTCATGGTATGGTAAAAAAAAAGTTGATGGAAAGATGAATAGAAATTGGAATAAGAATAGGTTCATAACTTTACAAACAGATTTTATGGAAATATGTATGCATATTATATTCATATAGACGTGGTAGCAGGCAGAGTGTCGATTTGATTCTAAAGAAAACGAAAAAAGAAACCTCCTTGAAACTTTCAATAATGCTAGTCAAGTGTCCAACCAACCAACATCAAATTAGACCCAATTTGCCAGTACCAAATGTCATCGTTATAAAATAAAACTTATATCAACTACCAACTCACGCATACCTCAAACAGTGTATATCTTGCTACTCCTTTCTTTTCTTTCTCCTTTTTCTCGTCATCATCGTCATTTATGTCTTTAACAGAATTGTAACGTGTCTCCTGAATTGATGAAATCAATACTGAATTTTTAAACATTCATCCCAGTCAAGTTGAAGGAAGGGGAATGGAATGAGTGCTGCAGAGAGAAAATTGGTATTTTCCATCGATCGTCCTTTCATATTGTTGCGAGAAATATATTCACTTTACGAAACCAAAATTGATGAATATCTATGCGATGCATCTTGTTCTCAGACAATATGGCACATTCATTGTCAGTTCCTAAGAAAGTGCCGAATCATTTCTCTTACTTTTGTTTGCATAAATACACATAAAACATTATTTACGATCATAGATCGGTCGAGTCCTCCTTGAGCGATTGAGTGGATACAACGCCTTGGAATGCATAAAATAAATATGCTACAAGAATGTTATTATAAATTAGTGCATAAATGAGACAAATTGTCAGTAAATTAATCAGTTTTACTGTTTTATTTTATGTCATGTAAAATATCAGTCATTTATAAACGATAAAGTATTGGGCAAACGCCAAAAAACAAGCAAGTATATACCTAAATAAAAAGGCGATATTTTCATTAGAACGTGAAAATCAAGTATCAAACCAAATATATATTTTTTCTGTAGTCAGTTTCCAGCTTAATTGTTGACTATACAGTGAAATCACTGTTAAATGTTTTAATTATAACATATTGCATTGATGATGGATAATTTACTTACTATTTTAAACAATATATTGCTGAATATGCGCGTGTGCTTCAATATAAGCCGGAAGTTCGTGGTTTATCATATCAGTACAAAATGCAATGTTCTTACGAGATAGGTAACTACTTATCTCGAAGAAGGAAGGTCGGTCGTCTTCATTTCTAAAAGGAAAATTCGTTATTTTAGAATGTGGAGTGGTGAATTTTTAAACTTTTTAGAAAGGGTGAAAAATTACCTGCAGCAGCAGTCGCATAAAAGTTGATAAATGTCACGTGGACAATTGGTTGGCTTTTCAAGAAATTCGAAAAAGTCAGCCTCCTCATCCACAGTTAAATGTCGAAGGTTCGCTATGACTTCTTGATTTGTCATGGCATAGTAGGGTGCATGCCTAAATGCATATGAAAATATACGCTCGTAAATGCAAAGACAAAAAACCATATCTTTCAAACCAGGAATGGTAATAAATACACATATCAGTTTTTCATACTTGAACTTATTAACTACTGGTAGCATTGTAAAATGCGATATAGGTAGTTTATAAGATGAAGATCCAGTGTGTTTATGTGTCTGGATGTGGACACGATAACTCAAAAAATACTTGACCGATCGACACCAAATTTCACAAAAGTGGGTCGGAAAAGGTCACATGCATTATAAATAGTCCCTACTACCGGTAGTTTTTCATATGGGTATAGTTACCCTTCTAGTTTAATTTCAATTTTACTATTTATACAGCAAGACTTTTTAAGATTTTGAAAGGCTGATATGTCATTCGTAAAAAGTATGAATTTTTAATCTGGGTGTTTAAAAATATGCGTTTCTATTTAGTACCTGCAATAACTCAGCACCTCCCACAATGTAACGCCATATGACCAGACATCAGATCGAGTCGAATATTTCCCCTGTTATATATTTAAGAGTTTGCATTTTTACATGGTTCACAGATTCAATGATCATATTTTCTTAAACACTTTAAGATTTAGGTTTCAAGTGAAAGCAAACTTTCTCTCACATGGAAGACTGATTCCATTGACATCCATCTGACTGGATACGGGGTTTTATCTGATAATTTTATTAATGGAATAAAAGTTGGTTAAATTTCAAAACAATCACAGCGACACACTTTCTGAAATGAAATAAAAGCTAACAAAAAATTGCTATCTAGCACGTGTTTGTGTACTTGTCGTGATCAAGGGGTCACGAGAACCAGATCATTGAATTCCCCTTCCTCAAAAAACCCCCAAATCCTAAGTTTCACACATTTGACCTCTAAAGATCATATGAGGTCACGGGGTCACGAGATCCATGTCATTGAATTCCCCGTCATCGATAGCTACCATGTCTTAATTTTCAGCTCTGTAAACCAATTTTGTATTCGTCAATTTTGAAAAACCATATAGATCACGCACGGTACGCCACGCCAAGCTACGAACAAAATCATATACGCTGTGCGCAAATAAGCTATTATTTGGCCCGAGCATATAATGAGTAATGAAATGCGTGGTGTAACGTTGAGTTTTCAGCGGGAATGAGCACAACTTTGTTTCTAAATTCGAGTAGGGACCAAGTAGTTTTTTCTAATTTTGATACATAATGTTTTATGAGGAATGGGGATGTGTGGACTTCAGCAATCTTTAGTATAGGAATTTTGCACTGTTCAATGTAAACTATAATTTTGTTCAAATTGAATTAGCCAAAAATATTTTTCCAATAAATCACTTTGGACAAAGACTTTTTAATGTAGAGCGATCAATCCAACACTGCATAATTATCATAACAATATTGTTTTCTAATAAATTGATAGGTTTAATGGCCAGTTGGTTAATCTAACTATTGGTCAAGGATACAAGGCAATGTCCCACTTTTTTGACAATCTCTGATATAAAATTACTCATGTTTCCTGAGCTCTTGGGTTCATCAATTAACACATAAGGCCTACAGTAGCATACATGTAGGTTGCGGTTAAAAAAAGTACAAACCGGAAGTCTACCTTGTACAATGATGTAGCCTATCATATGCACCAGCAGCACTCAGGTGCACATTCTTCAATGTTTTTACCCCGCATGGCGTAATAGAGACGATGTTGGGTTAATTGTTTACACTTTACACCTATTTAACTTCTCATTTTGTTAGCCTTTATTTGGTGCATCGCACTTAACAATATATGAAGTTACCTTTGAAGTTGCAAGATGGGAAATTTAGTTTTGCCAGCAGATTTTCTGTATACTTTGTTTCGTGAAATTTCAAGTATTACTTTTTAGAATGAACCTCTTCACAATTTTGGAAGCCCGAGATGTAAAGATTTTACCACAATATTTTCAAATTTTGAGCTTTATTGTAGTATAAAAACAGTATTCAACTTCAATCTAAATGAAGATTTCTATCCAAATAAATTTGCATGCATTTCCGCTGAAAACTCCTCGTATTTACGGTTTTGTCAAAAGTGGCGAATACGGGACTGGTACTAGAGAACTAAAACTTTGGACTTGGGGGGTTTCAATGACGAAAAATTCAATTAAAGGGGTCTCGTGACCCCTTGACCTTATTTGACCTCTAGAGGTCAAGCGTGTACAAATTTGTGCTAGAGAGCTGGAACATACCATCCAAGCGATAATAATCTCCGGAGAAAACTGCAATCTCTGAACCAAAATGAGATATTTTGACGGTAAGGCCTCGACCAACAACGATATTTCTATTTCGAAATAATAGTCATGTTGAGGGTGATTTGGCTCAATATGCTCTGATAATTTATTTTTAATAACTTAATCGTTTTTATAGTGGATTGTTTAGATAGGTGATTCACCTGCACGCAAGGTCACGATGAACGATATTCTTGTTTTCGAAATACTCCATTCCATTCGCGATTTGAAGAGCAATGAATAACAAATCGGCAAGGCTATATACAAAAAAATAGATTATAAGCGGATTTACTTTGAAGATGTATAATTTATTTCATTAGAACAAAAGAGGGTACAGTGTTCTAAAAGACAAAGGTTAGGAAACCCAAGCGTTTCACAACAAAACTTTTTTCTGCAAGACTGAGAGCAGCAAAAGAAAGCACGTGGAATGAAGTTCATTTTCTATTACCATATATTATAACTACATACCTTAGCTTGTCCGCATATGCAGAATGACTGCTATCATTCTGACGCAGAAACTGACAGAGATCACCCAATTCTACAAAAACGGCAATAAGATAAAGTGACCAGCACTGCATTAATTTAAAATCAAATTTTTTGACTTTCTACATAAAGAAACTTTACGCTAGTAGTAGTGCTAGTGATAAATAATCGTTCCTCATAATATTTTCTAACGATTAATTAAACTCATACCTAGAAATTCCAGGATGATAGTATAGTCCTCAAAACATACTCCAAGAACTTGAGTGATATTTGGATTCTTTAGCGAAGATAAGATGTTTATTTCGGTTAAGAAATCCAGTCTGTAAGACAAGCCATTTTTCTTAGCACATATAAGTTCTGTCAGACTTTATAGGGGCCGAAGCACTTTTGACACATAACTTTCCAAATAAGTGCACTACCACTCTAATTTTCACATATATGAAAGTCCAACTTCTGGTCATTTGTAGGCACCAAGTTTCATAAAAACTACTTTACTCGCATATACATTTAAGCTCAATGGTGCAAAAAGTTCAAATTTTAAGTGTCAGAAAATAAGGAGCCGACATTCCATTTTATGGCTCCCTGTTCTATAAGAAGGCAAATTTTGCCCAATAAAGTGTTTCGTCAAATGTTGACACTTTTTTATATGACATACATAAGGATCGAGGATTTTACTCCGTAAATACTCGTGATATATACAATATACATTTCTCTACAAAACGACAGCAAAATAATAACGTTTTTACAATTTGCGTTCTGATGATCGCTATCAAACGAACTTTACAATTTGAACTTTTTGCACGATTGAGCTTAAATTTATATGTGAGTAAAGTAATTTTTATGAAACTTGGTGCCTACAATGACCAGAAGTTGGACTTTCATATATGTGAAAATTTGATTGGTAGTGCAATCTTTGGAAAGCTATGAATCAAAAGTGCTTCGGCCCCTATAAAGTCTGACACACCTTACATGTATAACTTTCATTTTATGAACATCACCGTATAGAACTGTGCACTTTAAAAGAGAAAAATGCGAGAAATATAACATGAAATGATGGATAAAGTCTCGCTTCAACAGCAAAACAATATTCTGATAACAACGTATTAAATATTACAGTGACTTGATTCACCCTTCCCGTCTACCATATTATTCTCGTCTTTTTTCTTATCATCTCAACAACTCTTTTTCCACCACGAACAACACATGCTGAACAGATAAAAAAATTTATAATTCATGTTCTTTTCTATTTTTTCTCTTTTTGTGCTTTCTTTTTTCTTTTCTTGAGCTTTTAAAACTTACTTGTCTTTTTCACTGGCATTCCTCAACATACGTTTCGCGATGACAAGACGCCTGTCAGTAGGGCCACACTTTTCCAGCTCCAGCTCCCCAACAAAAACCTAGTAGTATTGTCAAAATTTCATGAGTCTGTGAGCAAATCCGAGAATTGTTTTCTGGCAAAGATGTAGTCATTCTAGTGGAGGTCGTAGTAGTCGTAGTAGTGATTCCATAAAAAATTCAATGTCTTTTGTCTTTCATACGACACAAGGTATAATAGAAATGTTCAATGTTCTTACAGTTTTTTTGTGAATTTGGAAACAATATGAATTTTATAGATAGGTATAGGAACTACAGTGAAAGGAAACTAGCTATATAGTAGCCATATAAAAATGTAATACTACCGTTCCAAAGGTTCCTTCTCCCAATTTTTTCAAGATTTTTAGGCAATGTCGAGGAATCTCGGGTACGCCAAGCGAACTCAAGTGAATTCCACGATTTCTTCCCAAAGTCTGCTGGCATGACTCTGAGGACACAACTCTGCTGGGGCTGCTGAATTGGTGTAATTTGCCAAACTCGGTTGGTAGCACGTATTCGTACTCATTAGAATCTGAAAATTGAAAATGAGGGAAATTATATGCAAAATTATCTTTAATTTTCTGCACCATCTGACGATAAACTATAATGAGTGTTGAAAAATCAAAATGCTCCGTTTTATTCTACCTTTGCAATAATTTCCAGTTGGAAAAACATGAATCCCATGCTTCAAATATGAAAATTATTTCTTTCAGTAAAACCCCTTCCATCAAGCGTAAACCAAAATGTGCTTCTATTGGCGTCACAAGATGAATAATGATCTACACTCGCATCTCTCTGATGAAAAATGTTTTTCTACTAATGGTAAATGCTATGAAATAAAAGATGAAGTTGAAGTTGAAAATGCATTTTTGTATTAAAATACGGTAAGCCCATATTGTACAGTACAACCAACCACAAAAAACAAGCGCGTGGGGAATGCCTCAATCAAACTAAAAGGCTAAACAAATGGTGTTACGACCCCTTTTGTCAAAGATGCTGGAGTAAAAAGGGTGTCGTTTTCGACAAATGTTTTCTCACTAAGAATTTAGTATAAAGAATTTCCAATGCAGTGGTAAGTACAATATGGTTTTTAGAAAATATCATTGTGTACCGGCATGTAAATATTGTCTTCGTCTTTGACAGGCTGTGAGTGACTATTGAGTAGGTAGGTAGTAGGTATATATTTACTTATTTTGAAACAGAGTAAATAATGTGGAGGAGGTTGGAGGAAAGAGACAAAGTGTCACTGGAGGATAGGTCACGTAGGACACTAGACAGGCAGCCTGAAGTAGATGGATGAATGGTGAACTTGGTTTGCCTCACAAAGTCACAGAGCTGATTCATAGATGCACACACTGATGCCGAAGAACAGTATCTACATTTACCGAACAGAAAAAATATTTCTTTTATGTGCATTCCTTTCTAGAGAGGTTTGCTCCTCTGAATATATATTCTATTCAACCACTAAATGGTGCTCAAGTTTGAAAATATTCTTCAATGTCATCAACGAATGCAGAGAGAGGGAGAGAAGAGACCTTTCAAGGAAAAAAAAGTTGCAAACTTTCTAGGCACCCAATACGTAATGGGAAAACACGACGGAATATTATTTGCTCATCCCAAAAAAAATTTCTCAAGCTGAATACAAAATACTTTCACAGGCAAGGCAGCGTGCGTTGTTGAACAGTTGAGAGAATTGAAAGAAACATGGTTTCTGCTGCAGGCTTTTCCCTTTTTTACTAAAAAAAAGTGTACAATAACAGCAAATTCTACTTACGCACACTTGTACAGAGTGGTAAGTTGACACAACAAACCAATCTAACTGATACAGTCTTAAAAATGAAGAAAGTGATTCTATAAAGTATATGCGTGGGATGGTTGATTGCATTTCAATCCTATTTTCAATTTGACTATATATTTTACTCAATAGACCGGCTTTTAGTAGAAAAACATAGAAGCAGTCAGTCCTTTATTTTTTACATGCTTTCCCCACCAAGACCAAGTGATGGCACCCGGGATATTATGGAAAGAGACACATGTGTATATTATGCAAACGATGAACGTGGTCTGGTCGTGGCGGTTCAAGTTTATAGACCTGACTAGTTGTGCGGTGGTTCTACTGGTTCTGGCTGTTGAATGCTATGCTCTACTACATCATCTATTTTTGTGACGATAAAAATAACATGTTTTTCTGTTCATACCACTCATATCGAAAAAAATTTAAATGTGTACACAATGAAATTCCTCTCTGAAAACACAAAATACCGTAATTCTGAAACGTACAAGCAATTTTTTTCTGTTTTTATAGCAAGAAGTATATTAAAAGGGCTAACAAAGGAGTTGGGAAAACGTGAAGGAATCTACAGAGAACAAACGACGACAACTTCCTCTTTTTCCGTTTGCCACTGTCACTAGCTCATCCATGCATTATCTCTCGTTTATAATAAACTTGAACCACACCAAGCCCACACATGCCAATGGGTTCTCGTGTTTATCATTGTTATTTTGCTAGTGGAAAAACACTTTAGTTGCTATTTTCCAGTTATCTTCGCTTCATCTCCTTTGCCCCCTTGAAAATGACTTACGAGAAGGAATTTTCAGAGCAAAAATAAGAAAAATAAAAGAATTTATTTTCCCCCTTTCTTCTTCCAGTTTTCTTCTTAAACTTTCTATTTTTCTTCCAAAATTGCTACTTCCGTTTACCTACTACCTACTCTCTCTAGACAACATATATTGTCAATAGTCATCTTGTAATGTACTACTTGCTTTTATTATTCGCTTTAAGTAATATAAAACTATTTTTACTGTTCACATTAAGCATAAGTAACATATCTACACCTATGCCTCTTCTTTGTGAACACGCATACCATTTTATTCACTTGTACTTTCCAACTTTTTGAGAGAAACTTTTTATTACCAACATCTATTCGACGAACATTTTGGAGTAATTCAATGTGCTGTTATTAACATTTTGGGAATTGCTCCCATGAAGCTTATACTAAAGTACATGTATAAAACACACATAATATGCTCAAATGAACTAAACCTTTTTTGTATATCCTTCATTTTTTTGTGTGTCACTATATTTCTCTTTTGTGTCCTTCTGTCATGAAAAGAGTGATTGCCAACATGCATTATTTTCCTTTTTACTTTCTCCATGAAAGCGCCAACACCTCTACGAGACCATAACATATTTTTGTTGATGGAATCTTTTGCCAAGAGTTATGGAATTTTTTAAGATGGATTGAATGGGACAAGTAATATTCCCAATATACTATATACACTTGCATCTCTACAAACTTTCACATTTCTTTTACTATTTCTCACACATAATTTACTAATACTTTCTTTTTCAATTGGAAAGTTGCAAAACACATATAGGTAAACAGTAAAACCTTTGGGAATAGACCATTGACCACTTTTGGTTTTAAGTGCGGTAATAAAGTTTTACCTACTGATTGAAAGTTAGCACTTTGGTATATGCGCATTTAAAAAATCCCACACAGCATCAAACGATATCGGTCAATTCAAGCATGCTGAAAAAAGTTTGCTCTCACGGTTTACTCGGCGGAAACCGCAAAATGTTCACAGTTTAAGCTCAAAGTGGGTAATGGTAAAAGTTTGGTTATAAAAATGATGATGGTCGAGTTATTTTAATGTACAAATGTTTGCAAAGTATTTTTAGATTTATATGTACGATTTGCCTAATTTCGGTCTCTCTGGCTTTTATGTAAACAGCTAAAGTAAATCTTGTGTGTCTTACCTTGATTATGGGAGAGAGTAGAATTTGATATTAGGGAGCAGCTGTAAAATCCTGTCATTTGGTTGTGTCCATTACTAAAGGAGCCACGACGAGGGTGAAATGTGCTAGTAGTGGAGTTTGATCCTTTGAAGCTAGAGAAATTTGTAGCCATCATTGCTGGCTCATGATAATCTTGAGCGGCCAGTGTACCAATCGATATCTGTGTGCTTTTAATAAGATTCTTTGCTGGAGAGTCGTCACTACTCGTGGTAAATTCCACACTGGGTCCCAGTCCATCATTCACAACGCTCACACTGGCGCCTCCATAGTGGAGGGAGCTCTGACTACTTCCTGGCAGTTTAACTAATGTTATTAATTTGTGGCGAACCACCATGGCTGTGAAGATTATCACGAGGACCACCACAATCGCTATGAACGAGCTGAGCACAGCAGTAACCACTATGGTCATGGAAGACATCGACCAGTTCTCAGTCACCCGCGATGAAGCTCCAACTGTTTGTTCATAATAATATTTATAGCTCAAATTAGAAGGGAATGAGGGAATGCATCTGTTTCAATTAACATTAAAGTGGAAAATGGGTAGATTGACAAGGGAAAATAGTAACGCAGACATCCAGGGGTAAAATATATTGATAAATATTAGCAAAGAGCGAGGGGGAAAGTAAGACGATAAGAAAAATACATGACAGACGCATCATTTCTTGCCCAAACATATTCATTGTCATTATAATAGCAAACCTGATATGTCTTCTGGGATCTGATGCACCTGATGAACCAGTATTTGTTCTGACTCATTTCGTTTGGTTTTGAATGTACCACTTGGAGACTGCATTGTCACCGCAGTAGTTACAGTTGTTTTTGTACTAGTGCTACTTACAGCAGTACTAGTAATTCTATTACTGATTGAATCTTCCTCTGCCGTAAAGTTTCCCATCGCCAGTGCTATGAAATTAAAGAAAAAGGTAATATTTTGTAATGGTCAACATTAAAGCTTGTTTTTTTGTTATCTTTGCACATCTACTTTTAAGAAGAGAAAGCATTAAAAAGGCTGACACATCGACACATTACATAATCGCATATACACACGTACAAGAGTCAAATGCAATCTCGCTGATGAGTATCCATTTGGAACGCCAGTAAAGTTGAATCTTGACATATTGTCCAACATTATGATTTAGTTTAATCGTGACGTTTTTTGGTGTTTCGAAAATACAGTCTTCTGGAAATTTGGTTGTTACTGCCTTCTCCCCTGGGTATACTTTCCCTCCGACACTGAAGAATACTTTCGCTTCGGCAAATACCTTTTAGTCAAACAAAAAAAGTCTTTTTATAGCTTTGACAAGTAACAAAAGGATAAAACGCCCCGTCAATCCAACAAAATAAGCTTCTCATGGGTGTGAAGGCTGTTAATACATTGGTTTGTTGATGCTGCTTTTACCAATGCTACTTGCTACATACATTCGACATGCAAGGTAAATGTATTTTCAGAAAAATGCAATGATAGTCGTTATCACTTTTATTTCTGCAAAGAGTATTACATCGAGAGACAGAGGAGAAAACGCTAATGTTCTGCTCAAATAGTCTTACAGAGAAACGCACCACCACGCACACGTACACGTGCAGTGTCAGCAAAGAGATTAGCGTTGGGGCAAAATGTAATGTATGTTGTAGCAAAACTAGCAGTAAAAGCAGAACCGTAGATATAGTCCGCTTTATTTAGTCCTCGGGATAAAATACCGTGGAGAAAGCGAGAAAGTAGCACCATTTCTCCCCATTTCTCTCACGCCCTTGTCTCTATAAAATTTATCTATAATATATTATGTTTAAAGGCTTTCTCTTTAAAATGAACGATTCTTCTTACCTGTACGTCTTCGCTAAATTGATTCGATGTGTGTATATATATAGCGTTGAATTCCCGGATTGAATCGAATTGGAAAACTATTTCCAGAGGATTTGAACTGTTTTCATTCTTCCAGCCTACCCACCCTGAAATATAATTTCGTTTTTGATTACACTTTCTCTTTGTTCTTTAATACACTTTCTCCATCAACATATATGGAATTTCGTATAAAACACTTTTCGTATCGTATGGACAAAATATAAGTATGCAGTGTTAATAGCAGTTGTACGTTATGAAATTTTTATTGAGATTTCGAGTGCGTATGGTTCCATGATAAGCGGTAAAAGAATGTTCATCATATTTCATGGAGTTTTATCAAATGCATAAAATATATCATAAAAACAACGTTTACCTCTTGCTCGTTCGGGCTTGTAATAGTCATCTTTCAAATTGGCCACGGCCGCCACTTTTCCATCTGTAAGGGCTCCAAGACCGGATGATAAAAATCCATCAGAGATTATCCCGTCGTAAGTAAAGTCATAAAGCCTCCAAGTTTCAGCCCGGGCACTGCCCTATTCATTTGTTTAAAATAGGAAATATGTTTTAAGTACGTTTGTTTAAAACATGTGTCAAAAATGAGTTATCAAATTACCTGTGGCATGTTGTACATTAAAGGTCCACCTAAAATGCATTCCAATATTTCACGTTAGAGAAAGTTTGTGTAATGCACATCCATCAAATATATATAATAATAGTAGGTACTACTAAAAGTGAAAGTACCTACACTCATGTGTAAGAATAATGAATTATAAATTTTCAATGTTTTAATGTATGCTCGCATTGCATAGAGTTTTATGAAAATTAGCTCCCATTTTCTCTGCAGTTTACATAAAAGCAGACACATGGACACATACATCTTTGTTTAAGTAACGTTTTATACTTTGATTTACAGTATAACTTTTAATCGAGTTTGTATTTATTTATTCAAAGCCTCTTGCTCTCTAGCAAAATGAAAGTGAGCAAAAGTTTTGATTCAAATTTCAAAAGTTTCATCCTCAAGCCCAGAAATCCAACCAATTTGTGACATGTTACATTACCAACATTGAAGTAAAATAACCACAATACCATGTTCCTTGTGGCATTGAGAACATTGAGTTTTAAAGCGGG
>JAQFYG010001612.1:0-18046 GCA_034694325.1 Entomobrya corticalis | reverse complement strand
ATCTTGATAAGACAAATCTTATGTAAAAAAAAGAAAGGTTTTTAGTGGTTGCAGCCTACACAGTTCCATCGTTAGTTCAGATGATTGCTAAAGGTTTGAGATGTTACATGAATCCTAGCAGTGAACTGAAAATCATGTGAACATCATTTAGCGTATTATGGAATTCGATGGCGGGTAATTGGTTTCTACGAAATTTTTTTAATGGAAAAATATTTATTCACGCTGCCATTAAAACCAGCTTCTGTGTTGCTTTTAATTGTTAAATTTCAAAGCCGCTTGAAACAATTGTTTAGAATTTTTATATTAATACACTATAGATAATTTTGGCTCCAGAAGCTCTGCCACACGTGAATAACAGAAATTTTTTATTAAAGTAACTCTGTGTGCTTTATTTGTTTATTTGTTTGTAACAACAGCACTCCGTCCTGGGTTTTTTTATTCTGCCTGCAATTATATATAATGGTAATTTGTTGTTTTAAAACAGCAGTAAACTAGGCTCAAATTATGCATTTCTGTGCTTAGTACTCTCATGATAGATGTTGGAGTTATTGATAAATTACAATAATTTTTGATCTACATAACTGTCTAGTTGTACATGAAATCTACAAAATATTTAGGTTATGTTATAATGTTGATACATATTTAGTTTCTTAAGTTAAATGCAAATGTACAAGCAGCAAATCCGTTACAAATTTTAGGAATTGATGTACTCGGAGGGAACTAAGAAACTCACATAGTTAGAGGGAACGAAAGAATTCAGGTAGTCGGAGGGAGCGAAGGAATTCAGGTAGTCGGAAGAAATGGGGGACAACAGGACGTTGGAATGTGTATATGTTTTGTGCAAGTAGCTGTAAAATAATTTACTTCGTTACAACTGTGTTCATATACACGTTCATCTTTCTGCCTAATTTACTCGTAACAATAAAACGTTTGTTAATCTAGTAGTACTTTTAAGATGTTTGGGCTCCAGGAATAAATCTGAATTAATATTTTATATGATGGCGTATGATTTTTAGAACATTGTGAAAATAAATCTAAAATTATTGAAACGTTCAAACTGTTCTTATGTTTTATAGAGCAAAAGTATTTGAATGATGCCCTCCTCCCTTCAACCCTACATCAAGCCTCAAGACTCCCAAAGAGTACTACTTTGCAAGTGAGTGACTAAAGCGTCGGCAAAATTTTTAAGTCTCAAACTCGGAATTTATGCCCCACCAGATAGTTTCAAGTTTTGCTGTGGTCGGAAAACATAATACGCTGTAGTTGCAGATTGCGTAGTTGAACAAAAATTAACCCCACGCAAAAGGTTTTTTCACGTAGAACTCAATAGATTTATCGTTTATAGCTCAGTTTGTCTTTTTAGTTTAAAAGCAGATAATTTTTAGAAAGCTTATATTCTATATTTAACAACTGGTTTAAATAGTTTTTCAAATAATGTACATGAGGTTTTCAGTTTTTTTATATTTTGTTAGTTAGTTTACACTTTCAACATGAGTATTTGATTCAATAACAAAACATTATTGTATATTAACTAGATTTTAAACTTCATTACGCGTTTACTTAAAACATTTTTGAAACTTGCAGAATCACATAAATGCACTCCTGTGTGGTGAAAGGTTAGGCTGCATATTTTATTATCCTTTGGATTTACGGAGTGTTCAATAAAACAAAAAAAGAGGGTCACAGCATGGAAAATATATTCCCGTTATGTGCAAGCTCTTCAGAGTTTTAATCAAAAGAAATTTAACCAATTTATGTCATAATTACTTTTGCTATAAAATAGAGAAATATTGTTTATACAATATATTCTATGAATATCATTTCAAATTTACAACATATTACTTTATTTGTTTCCATTGTTATTTATCACAGTTATTTGCTGCATAAATCACCTTGGAAGACATAATATCTATCGCCCATACTAGCCTAACTTAGGTGAAATCATAAGCAAACGGCGTTAAAACTTTGGAAACTCATTTAACTTAGAGATTAATAATTATTGTTGTGATCAGTGTTCAATAAACTGATGCTTTAAAAATGTGAGGGCAGCAATCAGTTGTTCGTGTTATCAACATCAATTATTTATTAAGTCGATTATTTATTTAGATGAAAATTAAAGCAGCCATCAAATTTTGCAATTTGTCAAGATTGCAAAAGAATGTCGATAAACTGACTGTTAAGTAAACCAACCGCAGAATGATAATTTGTCAAATGAGTGTTACCGGTGTGTTATATTTTTGTTTACATAAAATTCTGTTGTCAAATGGGCACTGTATCTAAATTTGATAGATAATGGTAATGTGAACAAAATGGCTGATACAAAAAATAGATTTACCGAAGTAAACATACTGTCGGAGAAAAATAATTACATCGACTAAAAATACAAATTGTTTAGTCATTTTCACTCATCTCTTCAATTTGCTTGAGATGCTTTGGTTTCATCATACCTGATTGCTATTTAAATTTCATAAGTTTTAAATATAATTGATGTAAAATAGTTTTTCTTGGTGTAATGAATAATTTTCGGGAGTAAACGTATTTCAGCAACATAATCGTCATTAAAAAAACAAAATTTGTTATCGAAATTCTTATCTGTATCTCCTTATATGTCATTCCGTTGACAGTTTGTAGTTCAGAGCACATATTTATTCCAGAAAAAACTCACCAAAAGAATTGAGAAGCGTCAACGTCCGCGTCAACGTGTTTCTCCAAGTATCGTGATATATCTGTATACAGCAATCTGAAGAATTAATTAGTTATATTGATCATTATGATTACTGAGTTATCTCAAAATAGTTGTTTTACATTTCTGAGTGACGTTTGTGAAATAATAATTTTTAGAAATGAAATCGTTGTATTTTATACAGGAGTACATTACTAGTTATTCAACTGCAAATGGAATTGATAAAAGCAGAAACATGACATGACATCCACTTAGCCTTATAAATCTCCGCATTTCAGGGCTTAAAAGATTTGTTTGCTTAAAAAATAATAATATAAAAACTGAAAATAAATACTTCAATTAAAAATAGCCAAAATGAACCAAAGTAATAAATTTTAAAACAGGGTGGTGCCATGGTGATACGCAATCAGCCACCACTAAACATGGTCAGACAGAGAGAAACAAATTGCCATACTGACAGAGGTCAATAACATGAGCTCTTAGCATTTTAATACAGAATGATTGCACAGATTTGTAAACAGTATACCATTGCATGGTTAAAAGCTGGAACATGTGAATTTTGTTTAGCTTTACGGCCGTTTAAAATACACCAGCTGATTACGCCGCAATTATAGGTGCAAAGGTAAAAGAATAGTCTTTATTTTACCGAATTAAAAATGTGACAAATAACGAAATAAATTGTAATTTACTTAGCAAGTCCCTTGGTAAAGTTTAGCTTTCGTATCAATACGTTTTTATATAATGAAATTCAACCAATAAAGCATAGTTTATGTTTATTAAATAGCAAGAAGTTTGGTAAAAGAAAACGTAAACATTATGAGAAAAACTACTATTTTTATATAGCTACATAAATTGTCGTCGTTAGGAATCAGTGCATGTTTTCTTAAGTATAATTTAATGTATCATGAAAAGTTGGTAATCGAAAAAGGAAAACATCTTCAGTTAGTCATCTACGCGTAGATACGTCAAGTTAAACGTTTTTGAACTTTTAGGATTTTGTGTTTGTTTTATTCATTTAAAAATTCTTGCCTGGAGTGCGTCTAAAACGTATTTTATTTTACTCTTTAACAAAATGTTTTGAGTAAATGTGAACAAAATATACACTGAGCTCAAACTCGTTGAAGTAACTTTAACTTTAAAAGATTAGTAGCTCTCAACGCATTTTATCATATATTTCTATGGAACTGAGGTCAAGTTCTAGTAAAAAATATATCTACCGATTTTTTGATGAAATCTGTTTTGATGATTGCCTTTTTGTGTTTTTTGTATTCGACGTACGATTCGGCATTTTAAAGTATTCATATAGCATATGCACTTACAATTAATATCATATCTTTAGAGTGTTCTCAACTTGAGTAGTCAAAACTACAAAAAATATTTTGGCCTAAAATCAAACAGTGGAAGATTGTATGTGTTGAAGATGGGAGCGTAATTAATAAAATCAGGGAATCTGTATTTAGGAGTTTACTTTTGACAAAATTTAGGTAAATAAGTATAATCTAGACTAAACTATTGTATAAAGTTGATGCTTGTTAGCTTATACGATTATGAATATTTCAGTAAATATTAGATGATCTGTTGTCTTTTTTACACATTTCGCCCTTTGTATCACACAATGCTAATTAATTAAAGAATTAGAACCTGGCGCCGTTTAAATTTATTTCGGTCTTTGTCAGGTTTAAATAGCACTGAAGATTATAGTCAAAGAATATCGATGTTTCGCAGATCATGCAAGAAGAATAAGGATGTACACGATGGAATTTGAAAGTGCGAAAATGACAATCAAGAAGTGAGCTTGTCATAGCATTAAATCCTCACAAAATAAGATTTGCTTCAGTCACGATTACTGCTTCCTAATAAGTATTTATAAATTGTTATTAGGTAACCCATTTTGTTTTCCCAATTGCCTTGAGTAAGCTTTTAACATGTAATATGCAAATAAAGTCATGTAGATGTAGACTTTTGCATGCATTTTAAAATATTCTTATACTAAGTATTTATCTGCGTCTCACTAATTAGATAAATGAGTTGTTCAGTTTATTTTATTTTTTTCGTTTTCGTAGTCTTTCCAATTTAAACCAGACTTTGTATGTTATTAGGCAAACAGTTGCAGTTAATTGTCTGTAGTGTTAGGTTTGGCTTTGGATGGCAAAGTAGAAAATCAAGGACACCGAAAGACCAACGAAAAGTCATTTCTTATCTAACTTTGTCAGACAGATAGTAGTTAGTAGCTTTGATGACAGTCGTAGTTATAATCATAGTTAGTTTTATCATGCGGTTTTCTGTACACATATTATATTATTTGTTTAAAAGAATATTTCAATTAGATGACAAACAAATTTGGGGCAAACTTTTCACTTGATTTATTTTGTAATCTAATATATTATTTATTTTTAGCTTTGTTTACATGTGCATCGATCGCGATCGTTTGAATTTGTTACTTATGTTAGCAGAGCTGGTTTCATCCTGAGGTGAAGTGAACAGCAAATAACCTTTGAAACATTTGTAAATGGCGCCAAACTTCATCAAATGAATTTATAAAGTTGATGTTTGTGTAACCTTATAATGATCCTTGAAAATTAAAAATTATATAGTTAAAATCAAAGTAATGAATGTATTGAGTATTATGCAATGTTGTTGATGATGAGGGTTTTTGCATATTATTGAAAATGCTGTTATATTACCTATCAAGTTTTTATAAATTATATTAAATAATAATACCTTTTTATTTTACCATTTGGTCGCCTTTTCCAGTTTCTAGCCCGGACATTTCATGCAAGAAACTCACTGCATTTATTTGTTTAAGAATATTAAGTCTAAGTTTATAAATGAAACGTAGATTGAAAAAAACATTTTATACATAATTTTGCATCAAACTTATTTCAAACTTGGCACCATTGCACAAATTTTTGACATATAAATATAACTTTATATTAATATTTATATATGTATCAATATAAGTATAGCTTCTTACTTGACTAAATAATTCACTTCAGTCAAATATGTAGTTTCCTTCCTCTAAGATAATTTTATAAATAACTCCACAATAAAATTTCAAATAACGATTTTATTCTGACAGTCCTGCATAGAAATTCATCTCCATTTCATATTTTAGCATACTCAATGGAACAATTTATTGCTATCGCACCATAGTTTTTACGGTAAGCAAAACCTTGTCGTCTTCAAGAAGATACATAATATCTGATTTTCTTTTACAGTTTTGCTATTTCCTTATTTAGTTTGTTTGATGGAAGGAATTACTTCCTAATTTATTCACCTTCCTATTCTCCATTTAAAAATATTTTAGTATTTTAATATTAAACAAAAACTTACTGAAAGAGTATTTTGCACTATTCGTATTTCTCAGGCGCAGAATGGTAAAGAAATTAATAATTAGTCATAATACTGGTAACAAACGTGTACAATCTAAACGTCGTTTGCAATTATCTTGTAGATTTCGGGTCATTATAACCCACAGATGTGGTGGAAGAATGGTTGAAAGGAACGTGTAAACCGTATACTAAATTAATAATGAAATGTCGTGGACATATAGTAAATGCAAAGTTCTGTTTTAAATTTTGATCAAAATTTAAAAAACAAAATACTTGTAAATGTAAAATATAAATCAATGTTAATAAAGTGTACGTAAATTTTTACTACACCGTTAATTCTCAATACTTTTTACAAAGATTTTATAAAGTTGTATTGAACCGAGGTATAAACATCCGAATAAAACACAATTCGTTGTATTTCGGTAAACTACTGGAAACACAATCATATTTATCATCAAGCACCTTAGCAAATTGGGAATTGTAGGACCAGCAACTTTTGCATGTCAGGAGATTAAAAAAGCGCGGAAAAATTATTGCTTGTTTATCATAAAAGTTTTTTTCTAAAAGAAATAATTTAAGCAGGCTAAAATCGACGTAATGAGTTCGCATTTGACTACTCAAATTATATCTGAACAAATCAAATAAATTTTGGACATTTTTAAAGTAAAAGAAGACGAGAAGATAAAAAGATAAAAATATAATATCGTGAATAAGAATTCAATGTGGTTTGATTAATCCATTAAAAATATTAAATGATATAAAAAGCTGTCTGAAATCTATCAATTATTTTATGTCTCTAAATATTATGCAGCTAGTTAATGAAGTAAATTCATTTTTATTTTTTTATTTATTCTCTTTACTGCAGACATTACATTGTACCGTAGACTTTACTCTAATTAGCCATTACACAAGGTTGCTAGAGATCACCTTACAAACACAGCAAAGTAACGACCACTTAACGATGGCCGAAGCCGCGACAGCAGAAAAAGATCATTTGGCATCGCTGTCCCTCCAATTTCTGCGGTGGGAGTACTCATTTTATGTACAAGTCTCGGCCAGAGGTCGGTTTGGCTTCTGTTTTCCTTCCAGAATGCCTTGATAGGCCTTAAATGAGATAAAAATCTCCGTGGTCTCATTGAGATTTGAACTTGGGTCCCCTTTCATCCAAGTCCGTGTCGATAGCCTCACGACTACGCTGCCTCTCCTTATAGTTCATTCTTGTGTATGGTCAATTCATATGCAATACTTGGTCTTTCCAATTAAATGAATTGAGGAATATTTCAAGTTATTCAACCAATTGGGGCGCTTAAAATACAAACAAACAGCATAAATGCGACCTTTCCAAACAGTATGAGTAAAAGAATTTTGTTATTTGAAATATCAGAAATAAGTTTAATCCATCTTTTAGCATTTTAGCTTTGGGCGGTTGTATGACAACCTTACAAATATGAATATAACTAAATTATTCACGACAAAATTTCGTCCGATAGTTAAAGCCGTTCTTACTCACCTTATTGTAAATAATCATAAGCATTGTTGCCTATTTTGTGCATTGTCATCATTTTAAAGCAACAAGTTTTTCCGTTGCAAAAATTCATATTGAGAGATCTTTGTCGAATCGCTTCATGATGCGTGGTAGCGACGTAATTTGCTTACCGACTTCTTTAAATTTGTGCAAGCAACTTTTTCAAACCTATGAACGGCATTACCATGCAAATTTTTCGTCATAGAGAAGGAGGAATTACACTGAATACAAATTATAGGACAATAACCTGGTGCAAATTTCAAATATTGAAAAAATGTAAACGTCGGACAAATTTATTAAAGCAGAATAGCAATCAATAAGCAAAGGAAGTATCTTAAAAGGGTACTACCAATTTTGCTATGTATACTTCAGGCCATTTGGACAATTGAAGCCTAGAATAAATTAATATAATACGAATAACGGGCAGGGACTAAACTCTAAGCTGAAATCACGGCTAAAATATAAAAAAACGTAGTATAAAAATAGCAAATAAATTGGGATTTTCATTAGATATGTAAAGAAGGCTCATATTTTTTAAGACAACAGAAATGACATATTTTTGAGTGCAATTGACATTCTATTTCAACTTTAGAATTCATTCTATTTGGACTTCCCGCTTAGACTATTCTTGAATTACTATCAAAGAACACCAAAAAAACTCCGATATGCTTTCAAACGGCGTTAAAACTAATGTGACTGCATTGAAATTAGCAAATGACGTGAGCGCAAACAGCTATTACATTAAATCCTTATGAACGACAAAAAACGCGTTTTTATTGCGATTTATTGTATAATATTTTAATTAAGACGATGTTTTCTCATTTTCTAAAAGAGATTGGAGTCTTCCTACAAATTACTAGAAAAATATGCAATTACAGCGGAAGTGTCCTGTTGAAACGTGGTTTGCTGCCCTTTAAGTTTGGAGATCATAGAAGAGCCGCAAAGAAAATTATGGTTATCAAACATAAAAAGAGAAAATTTTTTAGTAAGTATGTTCAAAAATAATCAATTTTATCCTATATTTGTATTTTTTTTTTCATTTGTGTCTATGGAAATAATATCCTCGATTGTATGTATGTATGTACGGAGGTCTCCAAATAAGACAACAAATTTACTTACTTACTTACTTATACGCCGTGTGTTAAAAAACGGAACATAAGCGTGTAGTAAGTAGTATTGGATACATATGAACGCTTTGCAAAGAAAAAAGAAAAAAAGAAAAACATCAAGAAATTGTTTTTGAGCTTTAGAATAAAAGAAAAACTTTCTACATTTTTTGTATATTACAAGACTATTATAATAATTTATTTTTATTTTATTCTTTGATAGTATAATCAGCTTTGTGTAAATAAGTTTATGTCGTATCTCTGTACTATGTATAGGTTTTAAAACTATTTGCGCTTAGATGTCGCTTGAAAGACTTTCAAATAACAAACAAATTTCTATCAACCAACACACATTAAATAAGTGCCATTAAACCAATTGCAGTGCAACCTCTCTATAAGAACACCCCAGGGGGGAAGAATTTTTGGTTCTAATAGGGATGTGTTCTTATATAGAAAAACTCTCTATAAGAACAAATGTGCTTATATGGAGTAGTAGGATTGATGAAAACAGTTTTTGTTGACAGAATTGTAGTTCTTACAATTAAGTACAGTAACCGAGCAATAAGCATGGGTGTGTTCACTTTCTTGCAAGGTGAAAATATCAAAATGTAACGTTTGTAGTGTATGTTTTCGAATTTTAAAATATATATAATTCTGTAAAGCGCTTTAATGGAGGATAAAAGCCAGCTGTTCTTATATGGAGGTTAGTTTTCGTGTAATTAGCACTTAAGGTGCAGAAAAAAGCCGTTCTTATAAGGAGGTGTTCTTTTAGAGAGTTGTTCTTATAAAGAGTGAAAATAACAGGCAAAACAGAAGGGCGGTAATACAGCCTGTTTTTTGAAGAGAGGTGTTCTTATATGGGATGTTCTCATAGGGAGGTTGCACCGTAATATACATAGAATGACACAATGTTAAATGAATAATGATTGAAAAACTTCCAGAATGATCTGCTTACATAGTGCAAGGAAAATAATGTAATCAAATTTAAACGATTCTTCAGAAAAATAAACACAACGTTGCTTCGTTCACCGGTTTTAAGACGTTGTTTTGCCCCACGTGTTTTCAAAATCATCGAAAAATAAACCAATGTTTTGCATAAAATTTACTTTTATAATTGATATCGCTAGGATCGTTTAATCATTGCATTACCCAATGCTGTTTGTTAATTCCGACTGGTAATTGTATCTACATATATCTCAACGCGAGAACTTTACCTATCTAGATTATCATGTGGCCAGAAATAAATTAAGTATATTTTGATCGGCGTTGAGATTTAAAAATTATTTTTTTTCAACATTAAAAATATGCCATTTTTTATCTTTTATTAGTAAAATTTATATAAAATACATGATTTAAAAAAAGCGGTTAGCACAATTTATTTCTAAATTTTACAGAGAGTTCAATCGAATCAGATGTACTACCGGAAAATTTGGTTTTCTGCGGAGAGCATTAATTTAATAAGTGCCAGAATAAGGCTTTCTAACAACGCCTGGTGCAAATGTCTGTTTGTGTAATATCCCGAATACACGTCATCAGATGTTTATGAATATTGGTAAGCAAGTTCCAAATGTCAAGGATCACGTGTTTTTGTATATTTGCACTGAGTTTTAACTTCATAACAATCTAAAGGCTATATGATTAACACATCATATAATAAATGTCATCAATTTACATTGGTCGTCGTCGACAATATGTTGCAATATTTTTATACAATATTATAAGTATATTTCAAAACTGATACAATAATTTACGTTTTATTTGCTGTTAGTAGCTTCTGTTTACAGTAGTGAATAGTTGGCACATTTTTGATTGGGTGGTAAAAAGCATAGTTTTGTTCCGACAATTAATACAATGCAAGCTCATATATACTTTATATAAATGAATTAAATGATTTTGTGAACCCCGACGCCTTTAAAGGTAACTTCTACTCATGTATGGCCTCAAGACAGTGTAGGTACTACTGAGTGTAGAAACAGGAAATATTATGTAAAATAAAACACACAATAGCTTAAAGAAACAGGAATGATCAATCCTAGTTGGTGCAAATGATTAATATTAGTCACCAATGACAAACGCGGAACTTCAAAAACTAAATTTTATTGTTAGTAAACTCTACAAACTTGACAATGTGTTGTTTTAATGTTTTATTTGAATCGTTCCAGAATAAATGTACTTTTATTTTTACCTATTACAGCAACTTTATGCCTTTGGTAAGAAATTCCACTTTGAGCTTTAAACAATTTAGCGTGTAACTTGTAGATCTACTCGTGTGAACCTTAAAACTTGTGATTTGATTGTGAGAATAGCATATACTTATACTTATGCGAATAACGATATAGTTTTCTATAAAAAAATTTACATCGCATTTCCGTAATAGTTTCCTGGAACTTATCAAAAAATCTTACGTATGATTTTTGAAATAGTTGAATCTTTTAGCGTTTGAGTTTATAGGGCGTAGCTGTTTTCGATGAGCTACATTTGATTTTTTATTTAACATCCCGTGTTCAGTTTTGTGAATTATGCATCAATCAAATGTCAATTATATTGGCTTAGTGTTAAATATTTAAAAACGATTTTCTTGAACTTCGATTGATAGTTTTCTATATTTACACTTGGAATGCAATACAACACACATTACCGTCAGGTTGTGGTTTTCATATTACCCTGTTTAGTTTCAGTTGGAAATTTTGCTTCCCCTGTAGTTGATAGTAATCGTTTCTGTGTCAAGATGCATATTATCGGCATCAAGATACACATAATTTGCTAATGTCAACTAACGGTATTTTCCACACGTAATTTACCCAATTAATTTTATTTAAATTTTCTATAACTAAAAACAACTTTTTTATCTGCATTCAATAATTTTTTTTTCAAAAACAAGTAGATTTTGTTTAAAAAAGTCGCCAATTTTGTGACCATTCAGAAACTAATTCAGTACTGTTCATAAATTAAACGTCCAAGTAGCATCCAAACAAACATCAATTAAAAGACTTCCACAATTGAATTGCTAGTCCCTCAGGATCAGTTATCAGCACAAATAGCCGATAAACAGTAAACTGAACTTTTGGTTTCTGGAAAGTCTCGTAAGAAGTCAAAAACTAAAAAGCTCTCTATAATTTTGCATTTGTTCTCTACTTACTCTCCTAGTCTCATATATAAGAGAGTTAATAAAAATCTTTTTGGTACAAAGAAGAAAAAGAATTGTTGTACGCCATAAACTGTGTTCTTAAACAAATAGGTCAAACTGTGAATAGCAAGCTGACATGAATATTTCACAAACGTACCAACTTTTAATAATGAATGCAAAACTAAGAAATTTTATCGTTTTAACTGACCATTTTTTGACAATCTCTCAATTTCTTCATTTACATTTTATGTACCTTTGGTAGTAGACCAGCGTCCATTTTATGAATGTAAGTACAATGAAAATACAAATTTTACGTAAGAAAACAAACATATAATCTTATCTTTCTTGTTTCCATAACAATGGAAAATATATTTCTTATATGTTTTCATTGAGACGTAAATTAGATGGATAAGATAAGGTTCTTCTTTTGTTATGCAAGAATCAGTAGAATCATCATCACTACCACTTGCAGTAACTATTGAACTATTTGCAATTTTTAAGAAAATATTGTCGGCTAATATTCAACAGAAGCTTCTTTTGAAGAGTCCAACGCCAGGAATATTTACTTTATTTTTGACTCGGATTCTAGCGGCATCAGATTATACGTAACTGCAGCTGTCTCTTTAAATGCAAAGAAAACTCATTCTGAAAGAATTCCAATTTCAAAAAATGTAGCAAAAAAAAAAATAATTAATTTTCAATTGTTTATTCGGTAACCTGAACCATTCTATTATTTATCTTGTATAAAACCAAATGCATACCCTACAAAATAGCACATATTCTTTTGTGGGAAATTGTGGACAAGGTCACATCATCTCGGAACCGTCAGTTGGACGACACGAAATATTTTTTAAATTACGGAAATCAATCATGGGAAATGTTAAAATGTTTGAAAATTATTGTCTGTATCACTTTGGAAATTGTTGTGCTATTTAAAGTGCCCTTTAACTAAAGTTTGCATTTTCATGGCGCAAACTTTTTGTCTCCGATTTCACTGAAAATTGGCACAAAAGTACAATTTGATGCGGATATTGCAAATCTGAAAGAATTAGATAAATTAGATTAATTAGAAATTTTTTACCTCATTTTGACCAAGCCCTCTATAGAACCTAGTGTCCAATTTTTTGTCAATTTTAGTTTTTTCCCTGTGGCTTTGTCAAAAAAGGTAAAATGATCTAATTCTTTCAGATTCGTTATCCACGCATTAAGTTTTATTACAATGGAAATTAACAGCATGCGGTAAAACTTTATTGTTTATTCATCAATTTGTTTCGTATCAGGAAGATTTTGTATTCTTTGTGTGAATGAATTTAAAGAAGAATGTTTTATGTGAAACTGAATGACACAAAAAATGAATTATTTTGTTTATAAAGTTCAATGTATTTAGTATTCAATGATTATTTTGATTTTACTATTTATTCCTTTCATCTTTTCTATTGTTGTTTTTTACGCCCATTCGTTATCGACACATTTGGATATTATCTCTCGTTTATATGAAACCTATCTAAGTCAAAATATAAGTTAAACGGCGTTGAAATTTTACCATATTTAACTCAGAGATTAATAAGTATTGTTGAGATCAGTGATCAATAAACAATGATTTAATGATATAAGGGCAGTAACTAGTTCGTGCTATCAAGTTACTTGTGGCATCATTTATTTATTAAGTAGATTTTTCTATTTAAATTAAATTCCGTTAAATTTTAAAATTTTTAACTTGAACACAATTGTTAATAAAATGATTGGTAAGTTGTCGAACCGCAAAATGATGATTAATCAAATAAATGTACTGATGTGATGTATATTCATTTAAATTATACTCTCCTGTCGAATAAGTATTGTATCTGAAGTGGAGAGAAAATGGTAACGTGAACCAAATTGCAATTACAGAAAATAGATTTGTCGACATACACATCCTTGTTGGAGAAAAAAGATTCAATCAACTAAATATGAAAGTTATTTAGTCACTTTTTCAATACTTTTTATTACCATGCTTGCTTGGAATTTAAATTTCAAAGAGTCCAATTATAGATTGATGTAAAATAAAAACTTTTTTAATAAATAAGAATTAGTAATTCGGGAGCAAACTTGCATCAGCAATTTCATCTTATTTGGCATTATCAAAAGCAATTGCAATTTTTATCCTTATCTCTCTTCATGCCAAGTAATTGTAATCTTTTCATAGTTATCATATGCGCATTCATGCAAAAAAAATACTTGTAAAGCATCTGCGTCAAAATATTTTATTTCGGGTCTCAAAACAACCGAAGATCAGCCGTGCCTATGAATTATGATTGTATATAGCAACCAGAAATATTAAATGGTGCAATTGATAATTATTGAGTTATCATAACATATTTCTTGCATCTTGATTTTGCCATTTGGGAACAATTTATTTCTCGGAAATGAGAATTTATTATTTAAGAAACATACAATTGTCTTTTTGCTTGGAGGAACAAGTACCTTATTTATTACACATCTTTTCATTAAAAATGAAAATAGCAAAACATGGGTATGTGGAATTTAATTCAAAGGACGCACATAAAAACTTATAATATCAATAGAAATAATATGAATATAAGTATTTCACTACAGCCAATTCCTCAGAATTCATCTAAAAATATATCGATTACGTTACTTTCAATAACATGGAAATTGGTGCACAAAATACATGCATTAAAAACTATTATAAAATACCAATTATTGTCGGACCATGTTTTCAATCAATGTTTTCCAAAGTGCATTTATTGCGTTCTCACTTCAAATTTATATTTGGAGATCAAAGTGAAAATTCATCTGCGGTGTACATATCCTAATAGCAGACTAGAAATAAGCAGAAGCGACGTTGAACTTATTACTAAACTTTAAATAATTCAGTGAATTCCTTTTTCTTTTTGCCTTTAAACTCATTCTTAAAGAATAATAAGAATACTAAATAGTGCGGGCTTGATTAGAAAAGGTCATGAATGTAGCCTTTGGTATTTACAGCTTGTAGAAGCATCATGGTTGACCAATAAAATAAAAATTGATTTTATTCCATAAAATCATAACCAATTTATTTGTCTGTCTATAAGTGCAAATGCTAAATATTGAAGAATAATGTTAGCTTCTTACAATGACGAGGATAATATAAAACGTGTAAAAACTTATGTTACCAATATTTTGATCCTGCTAATACAAAGCAAATAATTTTACAACTATGTGTAGACCCACCGCTTCATAATTCAGGCTTCAGTGTTTATAAATCGAGTTGTCACAAAAATTATTAATTCATTAATATTTTTCTGATTCTGATAATTCTGATTTCAGAAAAAAGACAAATGTTTTTCATTGCATATTTCGATAAAGGGTTGAATACTTATCACCTTTAGTTAATGCGCCATGAATATAATCGTAATCAGGTATCGGAATAGATACAAAAGCGTTATAAACGTTTGTACCACTAACGGGATTACGAGATTCGTTTCTTTCGGGATTACAAGATTCTTTCTTTTTGTATTATGAGATTAGTGTTTTCGTAATAACGAGATTCCTTTCTTTTGATATTACGAGATTTGGTTTTACTTGCTATTTTACGACACTCATCTTCGTTACTCTAACGTGACTTAATCACGGCTTGTTCAGTTAGATGTCATTTTACTTTAAAAGTTCCTTCATATTGAGAACTTTGCTGAAAACTTCAAAGGGTAACTTTAAAGAACGTGCTTGTTGGTTTCGGTTTTTTAATTTGAGAAGATTTGAGATTGTACATTTTAAGAACAATAATGATTTAGTTTCTTCAAAAATGTGTAAGAGGTTCAATATTAAAATATTATTACTTTGAAACAGAAATGCCTTTCTTGAAAATGCTCACGTTATGTATGAACATCAACAATTATCAATAACTTTTTTAGCCTTGTTTTTGCGGCAAATTATTATTATTATAAATATAAATTATTGATATGAAATTACTGCGACAAATCTTGAAACGTAATGTCAGATGAAATGTTTATAAATGAAATTTACCGTTGTTTTGCTCAAAACCTTATAGTAGCGAAAGGTCGGGCAGTTAGATATACGTATAACTGAATATAATTTTAAATGTACAAATTCTATGTATTTTTTTGTTCGCATGCAACAGTGTTTAATATAAAATTCTTTAACTGCTGCTGCTGTAATACAAGTAAAAACATAAAAATATTTCCACAACATATTTACAATTTCATGAAGAAATCTAAGTAAACTATCATTAAAAACATTTAGTTTAACAGGGTATACGTATAATAATTTTTTGGCATAGTGCATTCTCAATCAAATTTCCTTATCTTTTACTTAAATTTAAAACTTGCCAATAAATAAGAATACTGATATCTATCAGCAAGGCATCTGCTGACTCGTGGGCCTAATAGGATACAAATATGACTTTTCGGCGTTCCGGGCTCCCAAACATGACTGCGAAAACCAGCAAACTCACTTTTATTTATTGATATCCTGTCTTTGAATAAAATATTCTTTTTGGCTGAAAGAAATGAAATAGTCAAGTAAAAATGTTTGTCACTAATGGTAAGTGAGACACAAATCGTTTATTATCATTACGATTACATCGGAATAACATTTCAGTATTTTTAAATATTAATAAACAAAAATAAACTTTAAGTATCTTTAACTTCGAACACTCGCCGTTTCCTTTTTAATTATTTTAAAATTTCAGTATTTATTTGAGTAATGTACAACAGAAAATTTAATTGATGGATAAAATGGTTTGGATTCGGTGCAGATTGGAGGTTAGTAATAAAACACAATGAGAACGGCAATACAAAATATATCTTACTCTTCTGCATGTAGTGTATCCAGAATGGTTGAAAATGTTGGGTTGTATTAACAAAAAATATTTTATTGACTCCATTTTTCTTTTAAGATTCAATATTCTTCGGCTATAGCTTCATATTTTCTTAATTAAATATTGCTGATAATTAATTGAAGTAGGTTTTCAGTCAGGCAAACTGGAATCATTTAATCCATGCTTTATTCGTTGCTCCACATCATTATGTCCTTGATTTTTTCTGTCTTTATTTTTATCTCTTTGACATTTTCAAAGAAAGGATAATACATTATCTTTTTCTGGTACACTGCAAACTAAGCTTGGCTAAACTAAACTAAGCTAAACCAGCAGTGCAGTCATAGCGCAATGGTTAACGATACTGTTTGACGCTGACTAGTCTCGGGTTCGATCCCATGCAACTGCAAAATTCAATAATCTTTGTTTAAGTAGCTTCAATGTTAAATTAACTCAGCCAGCGTAATAACCCAGGACGGGGTGCTGGTATAGCAAACAAACAAACAAACAAAGCTCTTAGTAATTTTTGCGACTTCGAACCTTTTCAGAACATTGTTTGTCAAAATAATATTTTTTTTTCAACTATCTGTGCAGCCATTTGTGTAGAACAATATTGAGGGTAAAACTAAATTGCTATAATCTATTTATTAATGCCTCAAAAACGAAAATTGACATAGAGAAAGGAAAATTAATTTAGGTCTTTCGTATAAAATTGAAGTAGACGTTTTTAGGATAAAATTGAAGTAGACGTTTTCAGGACAAGTTTTGAACATATTACCACATTTCAAAGTAAGGGCAATTAAAGCTGACAGTTATCATCTTTAGGGACACTGTTTATTTGAACAATTTTTAACATTTTCTGAAATTTAGCATTAACTATCACCAACAGCCCTAAAACAACACATTTCATAAAGTTTTTGTAAAAATCTAATGCACAGGAAACTGACCTGATAAGTTACGATTTTCATTCGGAATATTTTATATAGAATTTGCAAAAAATATGATCATAGTATTCTAAGAAGATAATAACAGTATATTAAACAATTTTTTGAACTATGAAGCTACACAAAACCGTGAAAAAATCAATCCTTTTATTTGGCCTTAAAAAGGCGACTACAGCAGTGTGTACATATTATTTAAATATCGAAGTCATTGAAACTTAAATACAAAATAATAAAAAGTGAAAACAGATATATAATACGAAAAATGTATGCAGGAACATATATACTTAAAATCAGTTTTTATTGTAAACAGAATGTAAAAATAAATTGTTTGCCCATAATATTGTTTTATAGAACCTAATTATCACGGTGGAGAATGGAATATATATACCATGCATTACCGTTGTTCATTTATACTTAACTATACTCCACCAGGTAAACCTCCAGTATCTTCTGTATATATTTTCACCAAGTCAGATGCAAATTAAGTCAAATCGGCGTTGATGTTTGTAACAG
>JAQFYG010001611.1:0-18049 GCA_034694325.1 Entomobrya corticalis | reverse complement strand
AAATATAAAGCAAAATTTTCTTTTTATTGCACATACGCCCATGTTTGTGCCAAGCCAATAAATTGATGTTGTTTAGGTAAGTTGTCTTATTTTTTGATAAAGTAGGCTTCCGCAATTCACTTCTATTGTAAACTGTTTTACAGTTCTGGTATACACATTGGTTTTGCAAATTTTGCTATTTATATGTTTGAAGTCTCCAACATTCTAATGGGGTATAACGGCAGGAATTCGAAATTTTTAGCACATGCACCTTTGATGATCTTGACCAATCAAAAGGGCCCAAAGCGCGCTCCTTTTTTAGCCAGTCCAAAATACAAAGGAAAAAACAAACATCGAACGTCTATGAAGCTCAAGATGTGCGTACTTTGTTTTGATTGGCCAAGCTTATGAAAGAGGCATGTGCTTAAAATTTTGGATTTGAGCTATAAAACTTTATTGGAACGTTGTAGGATTCTATTACTTCGTTCTTAAACGTAAGTTTCCTCAAAAACTGTCATTGGCAAAAACTGAGGGAATCGATGAAAAATATGCATTTTTCCTATGATACGAAAGTTTTCCTACAGACATTACAAACAATCTGTTAATCTAAGCAATGAAAAAATTGGTTTTGAGTGTTGTTTGAAGAAAAAAGATTTTGATGGAAATTTGAAAGTATGATCCCCTCTATATAGAAATCCACGTGTTTCTGTTCTAAATAAATTAATTCTAAAAATAATTATATAAAGCGTACTTTAAGTTCAGGCTTTCAACATTGTGTTGAGGGTAGGTTATAAGTTGTTTGCTTGAGAGTAACAGTTGGTTGCATTCGTCAGCTTCCAGTAAATGAAATTTTTCATGTTCAATTTTTTCAATTTCTTTGATGCCAGATTGTTTAACATCCTTTTTGAGGTCAAATGACAGTTTTAAAATTCTGGCGTTTTATGAAAATTTTTCAGTACGAGCGGTCAAAGGTCACCATGTCACTTTGGAAAGATTACTGTGGCGCTGCTAGTTTTTGACCTATGGGACTAAAACTTCATATTTGGGGTCTTTGGTAATTTATCTGAGGGTGACTTTTTTGTGTTTTTGAAATTCGATCAATTTACAAATTTATAGACAAAATTTAAAACTTTGCCATGGTAATCTTTACATCCGTAATGTTGAAAATGTGCAATTATTGAAGTTCATTAATTAAATCCGTTATTTAATCGAATTTCGAAAAAACAAAAAAGTCTCCCCCAGATAAATACCCAAGGACCCCAAATATGAAGTTTCAGCCCCATAAGGCAAAAACTAGCAGCGCCAGAGCAATCCTTCCAAAGTGACATGGTGACCTTTGACCGCTCGTACTGAAAAAGTTTCAAAAAAACGCCAGAATTTTAAAATTGTCATTTGACCTCAAAAAGGATGCTAAACAATCTGGCATCGAAGAAATTTAAAAAATTGAACATGAAAAATTTCATTTACTGAAAGCTGCCGAATGCACCCATATATAAAATTATAAATGTTTAAAATATCACATTGCATTTGCATCAATAATGACCAGAACAGTTGTTCCTGATGACGTGCTCTCTTTGAAAAGCAGACTTAATTAAATGAATTGCTTACTTGCATGCAAAAAGTAATTGTTATTCTGCAGAGTTGGTCTTATTTTGCACATTAAAGAAATGCACATATTTTCCTTAAAAGTTTCTTCTAAACGGTACTATGTAAGTTTAAAGATAAAAATACGAATCGGGAGAAAATATATTTTGCTTTCTATCTAAATGTTGCAGTGGTAGACAACTTGGTGCTATCTGTATCTCTGTGTTTTAACTACCGACTAAAATTGCTGCAGAATATTAATACAGAAAAACATTTAAGTACGAAAACGAGTTATTAGCAGTGGGCGACAACATCTCTTCCCAGTTTTACTCCCTTACTTAAATACACATTATAAATGCAGACGGCATAATAATATTTACTTTTTTAAAACACGGGCATGGCACATCTTTAAAGTAACATTTCATACCAAGCAGTTATATATAGGTACTTTGTTCTTATCTTCTTGTTATTGCCATTGCACTTCTTTAAATCAAGGATAAAGGAAGGATTGGGGTAGGCTAGTTTGGTGTAAAATTAATGGAAATTTTAATGTTTGTTTTTAATGGGACAGTTATTCAAATAGTAGACAGAGCGTGATGAATGTTGGCTATTTAAGCTCAGCGGTGGTCGTGATTTGGCATATAAAAGCCGCCAAAATCGTCAGGCCATTTCTCATTCATTTTTCTCCAAAGTATATTTTCTGCATCACATCCCATCCCTTTGAGCTCATCATCATATCGTGAACCATACAACCTTGTTTTTCACTTGAATATCTGCACGAGTGTCCCTTTTGCTTTTAATAGAAACCTGTAATTATATACTTGGTTAATAGAAAATAGAAAATAAATAGTGATATCGTTTGATGATGCAGCTCAGCAGATGATCTTGGTCGGATCAAAATGATGACGAGAGATGAGAATAAGAGGAGGACATAGACACAGGGTGCATCAATCGAATTAAAATGTGACGACGAGAGAGATGTGAAAAAATGAGAGGAGGTGGAGGTAATGTAAAACATCATTGTTTTTTATATATCGACTGGTTGTCGATCAGTATTAAAAAAATCTGCAAAGGAGCAATGATGCGTTATGGGTTTATATTTTACTAGGTCTCCTGTCATCAAAATTAGGTAAAGAACAAAAGTGACTTCAGCGAAAAATTCTTGACTTGAACATGAGAAAAATTTCTCCTCTTGCAGGCATCATCTCCTCATCTCTCCTGTGCCATATTATTTTAGAAAGGAATAAAAACGATAATTTCTATATCATCATCAACACAATCAATGTCGTTCATTGTTTTCCCATTCAATACATTTCTCAAGGTGGTATCGCTCGCTGAGATCTTCTGGTCACGATAGTGCTCATTTTTAGGTTTTCGTTGACAAAAATGACAAAAAAGATTTTTGACTCATCATCTTCTTCTACACACAAAACTGCCAACATCAAGATGCCAGAGATGATGATCACCACACTGAACGCCTTTTTCAAAAGTAACGACATCTCATGAAAGTTTCGAAAGAAATCACGAGCATCTCCTAACAAACGCCTATATTGTTTACAACTGTCCAATAATCAGAAAAATACAATGTACCAATTTTAAGTCCACATTCACACCAGCAGCACATGGGGTTTCTGGCTAAGGACAACAAGAATATCTGGGAAAATAAGTAGAAAGTTAAAACAAGAAAAGATTATGCACAAGCCAAAAAAATCAAACATCCTGATCATGCCAACCCACCAAAAAGCCAGTGGGTCATTTGCAGTACACACAAGTACAACAAACGTGTGTACATGTTCAATCTTGAAAAAAAATTGCAAAATATTTTCTTGTCGATTTCTTTCATCTTGTAGCCCACCAGCGCTTCCAACTCGAACATGTCATGAAGATGACGATAATGATGTTGCACTTGTAAAAAGTAAAGTAAATATTTTTTTATATGTACTTGATTTCCAACGAATAAATAATAATAGTAACAACACTGTTCATGTCGGATGTGATCTGCTTAAAAATTGCTTTAAAGCAAATAAAATACATGAATTAATAAGGGAAAATGAACAGTTATTGTCTTTACAAAATCTTTTTAGATGATCAAATAAATTAGTGTATGATTCTCTCTGATGCATCGTCAATCGTCGTAGTATTTTTTGGCACTAATACATGTCAAGAAAGATTAGCATCGTTTGGCATACAGAGATTTGCATACATTTTCGGACGAGAGGAGGAGGAAAATAAAGAAGATGAATATGCATGCCTTTAAAATTTGATGCTGACAAGATAATTAGCACCACATCTTTACCTTTGAGCTAATAACACTACTACACAGACAACTACTACTGCTGCCACCACACAGGACACAACAAAACACGATATCATCAAATTGGCTTGCATTATGATGATGATATCATAAAATAAAATTTCCCCTAAACTTCGCCTCTTTTCTCCTTTGGTAAAAATTGCTCAGAAGAAAAGAACATTTCGTTTCGACAAATGTACAAAACACAAGTGTTACTTTATTGCATATATACAGCTTAAGTTAAGACTTAATGCAAAAATCTGGGTCAAATTTGGGTTGACTGGCTTATTTCTTAGATGAAAGAAGCATCGTGTAGTAAAGTAAAGGAACATTACATTGTTGTAGGTGGACAGCTTGCATGGGGACATTACAATATTTAATCAAATGCCATGCAGTAGTGATGATGACTGAAATCAATCGCATTTACTTCGTGACTTAAGTCAATCACAGGCAAGAAGACCTGCTGTTGCTGTAAATCTGTACAAAAACGCCTTTTAATTCGCCTATTTTCTACTTGTAAGCGTACATGATGCATGTACACGAGCCCATAGAGGTAGTAATGAGTCGTATCTGATATTGAGTGTCTTCTTTCTTTTAGATTTAGATGAAAGGATATTTCATTTGTGGTTGTGAGAAAGAAGAAAACGTCAATAATACTTAATTCGAGAAGTACACGCCAAAAGTATATTCAATAATACGAGTATAGATAGTGATAGTACAGATATTTGTATCCACACTCGTAATAAATAAATAACGAAAGTTACAAAGCTCCAAGGCTCCAATCATGCTATTATATTTGATCAGATTTACCTCTGCCAAATTCATATCACATTGTTATTATTATTATTATTTGTAAGGTTTCACGTGTCAAAGTGACAGTTCATTTTCGTCTGAGCGAGAAAACAGCCAAACCCCATGCACATTGAATAATATGAGCTCCAGCAGATACGTCTAGAAAAAGTAAATGAAGAGCTGTATGAAATCCACACATATTATATTGTGGCACGCTGGCAAATCGAATAAATATAGATTATTCATCAAAATACAAAACCATTGTAAAAACCCCAAAATGACCTACGAACAAATTTCATTCATTCATGGTTCCTTCCACCTTTTCCTATATCATATCTGGATGATCTAAATTTTAACTTTAATCATTCATGAGGTGGTGCTGGCATAACTAGTAATAATAATAACACTAATAATAATAATTGTTTTATTCACCCACTCCTAAGAGCACACCTGAAAACGTCAAAGTCAAATCATGGAGCAAGGCAAACAACCTCCAAACGAAAAAATGCAAACAAAACATACAAAAGACGCCACTATATAATCCACCTTCATCATGTTCCTTTCATTCACGTAAAAACCGCAGTGTTTCTCCCAATTTCAAAAATCAAAAAATCGTATTCATCCATCCCATTCTCTAAACCACATCATCACCATCAATCCATTCATGAATTTTTTCCGAATATGGAATCTATCTTGAAGCCACATCAGCATGCCCTTTTATCATTCATGTACAACAATCATGTAATAATTTCCAAATAAAAAAATATATTTTTTCACCTTGTCTTATTCAATGTTCACCAACCCTATACTTTACTCATCTAAACAATATATTCCTCTTTGATCCCGACAAAAATCGGCGAGGTGATGATGCTACAATTTTTTTGCCTCTATTCTTCTTTGCAAATCTGTTGTCTTGTCTGCTGTTTTCCTACCTATTATAGTTTGTTCGTCAGTTTTATTGTATGTGTCTGCCTATCCCAATCTCCAAAAAATTACCGTTTTCTTTTGTTTTTTCTTTAACAACCAATTTTTTTCTGCACAAAATTTATGCAAAGTAGTTGTTTTTCTATAAATCTACTACCAGCCCAACAGCATGGATATTGTTATTGGTGAGGTGGAAAATAACTCTTCACTCCATTCAGAAGTTAACTCTCATCTTAATAATAATCTTATCCTCTGTTCTCTCCCTCTCTATTTATCTCTGTAGCCAGTTCAATATCATCATAAAAACAACATCACCATATAATAATCATTTCATTCTTCTTTTCGTCCAAATTACCTGATCCGTCATTCCAAAATGTAATGTTCTTTTATTATATTTTCTACTGCAACTATATATCGCATGATTTGGCAAAGAGCTCTGCAAAAAGAAGAACAAGAAGAGGTACAACCAACAAAAACGTTTCGTTCGTTGTACGATAATATTCCTCCATTCTCATTTACGAGCCCAACCTTAGTAATTTCATTCATTATTTTTTTCTTCTTCTTCAAGTCTTCGAGTTCGAGAGTCCGGTTTATGTACTACGTGCAAGCAAACGTGACAATATTCCACCAAACAAGAATCAAGAAATTCTAAAAGTAGTATGCAAGATGCAAGCAAAAAAGAATTTCTTTAAAGAGCCTTCTTGTTTTTAGAAAAAAAGTGAATGCAGTTTTTCTAATTTTTTAAATATTTTTATTTTTATGACTTTCAGTAAAAGTAAGTAGCCAAAAAATGTAATTGGTAATCAGAGAAGATGCCGAGCAAGAGAAGAGATTTGCTTCTATTGGCTAACTGATTAGGTAAGTACCTATTCTGTTTTTGCCCATTTTGCAAATTTCACTTTAATTCAAAATGACTTAAAAGAAGAAGAACTCAAATTGAGCAGAGAGGAATCTCCCTTCTTCTTCGTCTTCTTCACCCGTTCATGATGATTGAGTTCGAACAAGATATTCTACTGACGCTGACTTAATAATAATCGGCATTATTAAACCTTCCTTAATTACAGTCATTGACTATCAACAAGACTTCTTGTTCATGTTAATGCATCTTCGTATAGCAAAAATGCTCCCATCAAAATTGGTCAATTATTTCGCTGTCAATATTCTCTCTTGAAACAAATCCACTCGTATAATCATTTAAGCCCATTACCTCATGAACCGATGAAAGTACTATATATTTTGCAAACCATATTATGCATACAACTATAGCCCATTAATCAACCTATATGTAAATACAATAAATTATAAAATGAGATGACATAATGAATCGAGAGATCATATACCTGCAGACTCCAACAAACCACTACATCATCAATTAGGCATATACACCTTTCCTAATTTCCAGCGAATCTCGATTTAATAAGACACGCATTAAATTAACATAAAATAATTTGACTTGTGTCTTGTACTCACGCCACCTTGCCCTGCTTCTATACACATACAATTCATTATATGTCACTTTTCTATCAATTTTCCCAGTGATTCCTTTATTCAAAATGGCACTCCTTCCTACCCTATTGTGTGCCCTCTCTCTCTCTGATTTCATTCATTAGTTCTTCTACAAAAAAATATAACACACCTAATATTTTCCTCGTGCTCTGATGTGCTTCTCCTCCTCCACCACCACCTCCCTCTAAAATAATTTGTTATTAACTAGTGCATTTCATTTCAACTGAACAAATCAAGTGATGACTGGTGACCGCACCACCATCATTACTACCTTTATAAATTCCTTTGAATATAAACCATCTTGCACAGTTTTTTTCTGATTGAAGTCGGTCAAAGGGTTATAATACCATACCACTTTTTTGTCATTGGTCGTGCGATTCGTGTCTTTAAATTTCTCAGAGATGATCACTCACTGTGATCTGCATGCATGCATGTCGATTTTTTTATCAGTTCACAAAAGTCACTCCACTGCTGATGGTGATATTATATATTATCCCTCACCGAGTCACAGAGTCCATATTATTTATAGTACTCCAAACAAACTGTTGATTCTCTTGTCTATCTGCTCTGTTTTCACATAAATTATTATCATTACCTTGCCTTTAGTTTTATATTTTCTGAGAGTTCCTAACCTCAAAAAACAAAAATAAAGCAGAGAATAAATATATCACAACTTCTCAACAGGGAGTACAAAAAGAGGTAAAAATATATAAACTAAGGGCATAATATTAATGTCTTTAAAAAACCTGACTGACTTTCTTGTCGTAAAGTACACAATTTTGTTTTCATGATTGAGTTTCAAGATTACAATATATTTTTCGATGCATATATTCATGATTATGTAAGACAATCATACTTTAAATACCTAATTCCTTATTCTGCTATGCTATCATTTTAAACTATTACGAACAAAAATACAAAAAATGTATGCTTATTTTTATTTATTTGTACTGTGACTCAAGTCCAAGTGACTGGGCTGTTTCGCTCGAGTAAAGAAAAAGGAGCACGGTTCAGTTTTTAAAAAGGTTACATATTAAATATGAATGCAGTTCAGTAGAGATGATGATTATGAACATGATGATGATGATGATGGTAATGCAGTTGCCTACATTAATATCACGACGATCAAATAATCGCACTGTCTTTATGAATTGTCCTCTCATGACTTTGCTTCTGCATCTGCACATGAGGAACAATAATCAAAATTACTATCAGTCGGAGATAAAGAAATGGAGAGAGGAGAGCAAGAGATAGTCATGAACTATGAGTAGTTATTTAAGATTTGTGGTGTGGCTTTTATTCTTGTTTTTGTTTGTGTGCTCACTAGGCACGTTTTTAATTCCTAATTTGAAAGCATCATGAATATGATCAATGCTTAATCTTAAACATATAATTATTTGAGAGAGAAATGCACATTTTTGATTACGAAAATGTTTGACAGATGTAGAAAAAAATTACTGATTGTGTTTACAGCTAATTTTGTTCCCTGTTCTTTTTCTTGTTAGAATTTGACCTACGGGGAAATGTGAAATTAGCAAAAATTTCAAAATACTTTGTACTTGTTTGTTCGTCTTACTTAATCTTATTGTTTGATAAGTGGCAGGAATACAATAAATTAGGTATAGCCATAGAAGGTAGTTTGGGATGAGATTGAATAATTAAACTCATCAGCCAAAAAGGGAGAGAATAACAATTTTGATAAGAATGTGGTACATGTGTCGTGTACCTAAGCACACATTTTTCTATGTCATTCAGTGATCATTATATAATTAATGTACAAAAGTGACAGTATAATTTATTAAAAGATTTTTGTACTTTTTCGAAGATAGATTTTAATTTGATAGAGAGAATGGATTTTTAAATATAAATTGCTGTTTCACAATAGGTATCAAATATCAAATAACTTGTGTGTGTAAATATCAAATAGCTTTAGCAATTCTTTAGAAATATATAATCCTTAGATAGAATTTTTCAGTTATTCACGCATTCTTTTTCCGTATACTGAACAGTGATGCTTGATAATAGTGCAAATACACTATGAATATTCACAGAAATTGTTATCATCATGAATGAAAATAGCTTTGATGCAAGGTGAGTGTCAGAATGCACTACATTCTTCCATAAATTATCGAGCCAAATTCCATTCTAAAATGCTGATCAACAAGATATAAAAACAAGGCATATTGCTGCAGTGAACGAAACTGATGCCGGTTTTCATTGCGTTCAATCCTTTTACCCAATACCGACTTGTATATGCATTTCTGTTAAATTTGCTGGCATTCATACAACTTATACAACATTCTGAGATTTGCTAATGTGATTACATTTACATTGCATTAGTACTGCTGCTGGTATAAATTAAACGTTTTCTCTAGTCTCTAGACACAACACAGGTACCATCATCATCGCCACCGTATTAGACCGCGGCCAAAATAGTGCAAATGAATGGCATAGCCTCAAACTATGCAGTTATTCCTTTTTACCTTGAAGCTCTTTAGGAACGGTGGTGTTTTATGGTTTATTTATGTGGAAGCTTTCCGTTTTTTGTAACAGACGCAGGCAGACTATCAGCTAAAACCGTGGTAAAATATATATGAAATGAATTACGCGATAAGGAAAATTCTCTAGAGCGGCAACAATACATTTTCTGCTTTGCTACTACTATTCTACTAACTAATAAGCGTTACACTAAAAGATTATCTACAACTGCAGTAATGTGGGTACAGTTTTGGATCAAACTGCATTTTTCTGGATTCATGTGAATATCGAAATATAAATGATTGTCTAATACTTTGAGTTTATTGCTATTTGCCGCCGTACAAAACCGGGTATTTATGTCTCTTAAAATTACTGAATATATGTAAATGATTCAATGTTGTGTTGTTCGCTACACATTTTAAAATGTAATCGCCAGTTCCGCCTATAAAACAAAGTCTAAAACAATAGTACAAGCATGTGATTTCCATTTTACATGAAAATGTCTTGTCGTCCAATGCAATGTTTTTATATATGTATCAATGTATGCTTGCAATTTGCATATATTATATAATCTTATTTACACTTGATAATGATAGTTTAATGTATGCCCCATGCTCATTGCATAAGTAATTTTCAATGTGACAACATATCAAAAACAAACAATAAAATATTTCTACTAACTCGCTCTCAACAACGGAAGACATGAAGTGCATGTTTTGGTAAATAAAATAAATAAATCATCTTCCCTTTCCTTGTACTTCTCCCCTGGACGTGTTTGTCTTGTCTTAAGTGGTAGTAGTAGTATTTAAAGAGGACATACCTGCAATAAAAAAGAAAAAAATGCATATAAATTTCATGTTATTATTATCGAGTTCTTTTCAGAACATTAAATTATCCATCAAGAACACATTTTCTTTTGAAAAAATACATCAGACAAGTTCGTTTCCTTTTTCCTTTCTTTTTTTCCAATGGAAATTAGTTGTAGTAGTTATTGCTCAACTTCATAATAAACATTTTGCTTGCATATTTTTTACTAGAATTTTTATATGAATAAAAATCATCATTCATAATAGATTTTTTTTAGTTTGGTGTATAATACGTAATAATAATAGGAAAATGAGGATGGAACGATGATGATTATGTCCATGTGTGGACCAGCAGGTGGAATCTTGATTATGCATAATATTATTATATTAAACCGTACATGTATGCAGCGCAGGAACAGAACAACAGGTTCGAAGAATACAGTAAGTGTAGCGTAACATAAAAATAAGCCAAGTGCAAAGATGGAAAAAATCTGATAAAGACACAATAAAAAATGTACAAGCCTGACAGGGCGGTTCCTCTCCCTCTCTGTACACAAAATACATTCAAAAGTACAAACACACTTTGCTGTTTTTTAATGAAACACTTGCACTTGTACATTTTTTTATTTTGGATTTAGACCCAAGAACCGATGAATAGCCCTGCCAGGTTGCAAGTTGCAGGAGGATTATATTTTTCATGTCTTTTTACTGTGATTTCTCTCCTCAGAACTTTGCGCTTCGGTGATTTCATTTTAAAATATAAAGTTAAATTATTAAAGGTACTTCATAAAATTATATGGTAAACTAAGGTCTCAATCTCAACTCGTCTTAATTTTTTGTAGAGACTGTTACACAATAAAAATATGAATCATCCGAATCATTCATCAATTCCAGCCTACCTAACTATTCAACCTATTGTTTTATGCAAACAAATTTTCATTGAACCTGAGTGTCAATGCTCCAGACCGGCGAATACAAAAAAGGTTGAACCGGATGCTGCTTTTATCGATACGATAATATAGATTCATTCTGATAATATAATGTTCATCACAATATTACCTTCTACCAAACTCAAATGAAACAGATCTTCAAATAATTTTTTAAAATATCTACCCAGTGACCACTGACAATGAGCGCACAGTTCACAAAAATCACTGACAAATTACCATATCACATCATCACCCACCACCACACACAGCCCAATATCACGCACCAGCAATATATTAATATAAAACGCGATGACATTGACACTGGGTTTTCCTTGTACAGTCCCAAATCCACAAATACCCATGAAATTGAAAACAACAATGCATAATAATTTTTTTATGTTTTATGTGGTAAAAAATATAATGGAATGACTCATGTTTGAGTAGAGATTTGTGATGCGATGACCATAAATAACTTGATGATTTTTGAATAGGAAACACAAAATCCTTTTGCATTTTGAATGAAACAAAAGCCATCTCTACTAATCTGTAACTACCTATTACACACATGTGCACTCGGGTACTAAGCATACACAGCCAAGTTCACCAAAAAAGTCAGACTGATGAACTTTTGGTTTGTTCAGATTTTTTTATTTTATTTAGGAAGACAACAAGTTAACCTGTGTATGTGGTGGTGATTGTAGTTGTGATTTTATATGTGCATCCATTTTCATGTAAAAACTTGAGATAAACTTGCATCATCACTTAATGATGCTGATGCTCAGCTCAGATTTCATTGAAATTCGATGCAATACACTCGAGCTACACTGTCCATGGTGCATTGTTAGTTTTGTCAGTGAATAGAATATTATCAAAATATACAAAAAAAGAGATGCAATGCAGGTAGAAGTGGACTTTGGGACAAACGGACAACAGACTTTTTTCAGATTTTAGATAAAAACTTTTTTGTTTTTAAAAAACTTGACGGGGATGACGACAGTCAGACAACAGTAGAAAAAATGCCAGAAACAGGAGAAGATCATAAAATAGTATTTTTTTCAAAAAGTAATCTTTTTTGTGAAGTGAATGCTCAGTAAACTAGCAAACACATTTTTTCAACAATTCGTGAACAAACAACTTTACGTTTTGTGGAGCCAACCCTTTCCCTTCATTTCCCGTGTTAAAACGAAAAGCTCCTGCATTTCCGCATAGTCGTGAAACCTTTGGAATGTGATGAATAGCCAAAAAGAATCGTTATATTCATCATGATCATCATAATATTCTCATCATGATCGTCATCGTCATCAAACTAAACTAGTGCGAATCATGCCTTTAAAAAGTTATTATAATAAATAAACTGAGAAATAGGTTTGAAGACAGGAGTGAATGCAAACGAGTGACCCATAACTTTTCAGAGAAAAATGCACAAGATTTTTGTGATTACATTATACTTATTATACGAAATACTTTTTCCTTCTAACTACATTACCATGATATATGATATAGGATGTGAAGAGCTGATAATCATCTCAAATAATATACTATAAACTCATGGTCAACAGGAGCTGTTGTAATTTTTGAAAGGGTTAAAAGAGAAGCCGAAATATTTCTCTCGATTCCACTTTAATTTTCCACTAAAAAGTGGAAGCCAAGATATGATCAATTTTTTTCACTTTGATTTAAGGAAACCTGCTACTTTCTTTATGAGTTGGATAAAAACTATGAACAAGTAAGCAAACATGTGTAGGTAGAGCTTACAAAAAAAATTATTACTAGCTACAATTACATATTGTGGGTGCATTACATAAGAAGAGGGAAAATTATCAGTAAAAAATGCTAATTTTTCTAGAGAGAGTAGCTTAGAGTTTGATAGGACAAAATATTATAAGATACCAAGTCAAATGTAAAATACATTATCTCACTATTTAGCAGCCAGTTTTACTTTTGATAACATATTTCCTCTTTAAAACTCTACTGACAGGATAGAAATACATTTTTTGCATTTTTAATATTAATAGACAAAGTATTAATCTTTCTTCAAAGCTAACAAGGCACCTGATCCTGATGCATGTATAAAACATTCCTTTATGGTCAGAAAAGTCAAAGGAATTTTACCTGTACGCATTACGCGTAGAGAACCGCCATTTTCACGCAATTAAAAGAATGTACTAACAACATACATCAACCAGCCAGCACAACAGATAAATAGATAATCACATAATAATCTTTTAAGCAATAATATTGTACTCTGCAGCAATTTTCTCTTGAGAATTGGAAGATTATGAAGGAAGCCGACCGACACACACAGAAACACAAGTGCTTTAATATTTAAAAGCTATTCTCTACACACAAAACTATAATATTTACAGATAGGAGGGTCAGTATACTAAAATATTACATAAATACTATACTAACAAGGAAAATTGCATCAAGTCACTTACAAGTGACCGAAGAAAAAAAAGAGTAAAGTTGTAAGAAGAAGAGGAAGAAGAAGAAGAAGAAAGAAGCAAAGGCCATTAGCAACAATCCATTAGTATTTAGCATGTCATTTGCCATTAAAAGCAAGTTCCTGCCGAAGAGTAGTTTGTAGTTTGCTGCTATGCTTTTACTTTAAACGTTAAACCAAACTTTATTTTTTACAAGTGCTTGTGTAGAAGCTGTCATTTGCCATTATGAGAGAATTCTTTTTTCTTTCGATAATGTTGATTATATTGCTACTACAAACTATGTACTAACTTTATGTACCAATGAGTTTGGGAAGATAACAATTACAATACAATTGTACGGACATTGCTTGCTGTGCTCTACAGGATAGAAAACATAATGACCACAAAAGCAAAATATAATATTATGTACTGTTTAATAAAATGCAAAACTCGAGAAGAGGCTGTAGTTTTGAAATAAATAAATATTGCAATAAACAGCATACCTTCAACAAAATATATATTTTTTACAATCATCGAATCATCTCCTCTGTAATTTCTCCAACAGTTTATATTAACTGACTATGAGAGAAACAGAAATATGTAATGAGCCTCTTGCGAGAAATTGTTTTCATCTTGAATTGAAATCGAAGAAACCGGACTATATAGCTGTTAAATTGGTTTTATATACCTATACGAACCACAGCAATTAAAACACTTATTCTATCATCATTGGAATTAGCGGGAAGAGAAAAAAAGTGATTTAGAATGCGCAAGAATGTTACTAATCTGCATATTAAGGATGCTAATGTAATGCCATCATAACATCTTCTCTGAAAATCAGCTAAATTGCGAATTAGACAGGATAAAAAAGCTTGGTGCAATTGAAAAATGATGCAAAGTAATGGAATATAAAACAGTAATAACAAGAAAATGGTGAATAGACCTTGTCCTCTAAAATGGCCTATGGTCTTGTTGAATAATATGATAATCATTATGATGATTACACCTAACGTATTTTGCATTTTCACTTAAACCATAATAATAACAATAATACTGATTGTTGGACTAGTGTACTGAGATTTTTTAACGTTCTTTTCCTCTCCCGTCATATTATTAACTTGGAAAACCAGATTTTACAGTGATTCCGTGCCATATATATGATGATATTAGATTATATAATATGATGATGGGGAAATATAATATGCATTTAAAGGGTCAATTTACAGACATTTAAGTCGTTCTTGTTGGCAGTAATAAGCACAAGAGTAACAGCAGGTAGCTGAACAACAAACCGTTTTGGGAAAGAATTCTTGAAAATTGCTGACAAGTCGAGACAAGAGAACAGAGCTCTCCTGTCATACCCAAAACCCCAGCTAGATTTTAAAACATTTTTTTCGAGTAATTCCTTCCAGCGTTTTTATAGCTCGTGAGTCGTCCACAATGTCAATCATGTTGCATTTAAATAAGTATTTTTACGATTTACATTGAAAGTCTAAACTAAAGTTTAAAAAACAATTGAGCATGTCTTCACAACTATTTGTGATGTATAAAGCCGTTAAAATGCAAGAGGAGAAGGATGACCGAGTGCGAAATGACGGAGAAGAAGGAACATTGAAACGGTAAAATAAAATAAATATCTGGGTTTTTATGATGATGACGAAGATGATGATATACTTTGAGAAGCAAATGGCTTATTAAAGTATTTAAAAAGTGATGATGCACTTGCTGTGCAATTTACCAAGCAGTTGCTGTATCTACTACAGTTTATGCATAGGTAATCCATATACAAATGAATGGAATGTTCTATTTTATTTTATAGAAGGGGAGGAGAAGGAGGAGGAAGGAGAAAATAAAGATGTAGATAATTTATTACGCATAAATGAATGAAACCCTCTTTAGCATATAAACCTACCTAACTTTACACACACATGCACATGTAATTGTATCGTAAATATAGGCAATCCTAAATCCCAGCGTTTCATTATCATCATCACTATCACCGTACAGCGAAATTGCTGCTACTGCTGTCTTTTAAAATATCTATCGCTCAAGGGACTTTTGAGAGAAAAAAAAGAGATTACAGTAAATACAAGCGTTTTGCAATTTTATCAGTTTCTTGTATCAAGTAGGATTTATCATGCATTTAAGTGCATAAAATGCACAAAGTACATTACCTCTTTAGGTGTGTTTTAAAATTTTGAACATTTTTACGAGCTTCTCTACTACCTAAAGATACAAGAGTTATTGCTGTGCCTCCTCAAATGGTTTCTAAAATTTTCGGATGCTGAGTACAGTTTGTGTCCATTTTTAGACTACATCTTTGTCAAGTTGGTAAGAAAAGATAAACACTGAAAAAATAACTTACATGGTTGTTAAAATGTTACTATAAATATACTCATAATCAGTGTATTTTGTTAATAACGTATCTTATCATTATCGTATAATAAGTTGCCTCTTATGTGTGGAAAAAACAGGCAACAAAGAATGAATATTATCCAACCTGTCAATTAGCATATAACGCAGCAGCTCACAAGTAAATCTGACAAGTTAATAAGAAAGGTATATAATCTCTTTTCCTCCTTTGGAGCGAGACACAGAAGCAAAATAGCGATATGTAAATATAATGTGTAGGTTGTATCTTGACTTTTTTCTATCTATTTATTCTTGTCGATAATAAAATTGTAGAATTTTCTGTTTTTGTTCGCTTCGAGCTGACATACTGGCATCTTCCCTGTAATACTTATTCATAATGCATACCTAATACAATTATTATGTACATATTATTAATTCATGCTGGCGACTGACTATTCGATTTAAAAAATACACACTCACAAAAGAAATTCATTGTACGAGGCTTAAAGAAATACATTCTTTGAATAACAAAAATCGACTTAGGAATTTCCTCTTTTGAATATCCACTCGCCTAGATATTTTCTATAAAAGAAGCTCAGAGAGATGGAGATCAGCATTGAAATATTCTCATCTAGGAAATTGATTGGACATCAGTTTCAATAAATTCTCTGTGAAAGAAATACAGAAGATGCTACTCCAGTTTCTTTTAAAGATATGATAACGGGAAGGGAATGTATTGCCGAGTCGAAAAAAGGATAAAGTATGTTCTCTGATCGCTTTTGTTAAGAGAAGTAGCAACCGATTCATTACTAAAATTTATTGCCCTTCACATACTCTTTTCCAAAAGGAAAATGCTTTCATTAAGTTCTTCAGGTCAAGTCCCAAAAAATATCTTATCGGATTGTCATCTTTTAATTACTTAAATTATTGCACCCAATAAACCACTCACTCAGCTTTTTAATCTCTTTTTGATCTATCAGCTATTCATACATTATTTGATTCATTGGACCTTCCTCTCTTTAAAGTTGAGTCAACAGATGCATGAATATAAAATCTTTCTAATAAAATACAAGGCAAATATGATGTTCAGTATTGACCAAGTCAAACTGACCTGTTATCTTACAAATTTAATCTTAATTGCGTTGAGTAGAAAATGAAACGCTGAAGATGATTCTGACTTCATACACATATATGTGCCTATTTAGCAAAGATGATGATCATTGAAAACGGTATGATGGTATGTGCACTGTTAATGATTTGATTGGATGATACCCGTTAATCCTTGTTTAGAAAAAAACTGGCTAGAGATATTGATTTATTAGCAACTCTTCATAGATCCTTGTCAACAGGGACGCTACTAACTAGGTATGTACTTGACTGCATTTCTTTATGGTGATCATTGATCAATTACTTAATTGATTTCTTATAAAGAAATCCAATAACCTAATAGGCGGACCAAAAATATATTTTTCTACTGAACTTGATGCCCAAAAAAGGACAAAAAGTCCCGTTTTGTCAATATAACAGCTAATAATATTACAAATTGAAATTCGAATTTAAAGTCAATTTTGTTCAATAAACCGGAGCTCGTTAAAATAGTTCAACCAATCGATAATCTTCTGCGTAGCCAACAACAAGCACATATTATTCGAAAATATGTGTGTGCATATGAATAAATTCCACATAATTATAATAATAAATACATATTTGATGAAGCTGTCTGTCGACAAGTTGTTGGCAAAGATAAAATAAAAAACTTCAAATCTTGTTGAGAGAGGTAACGTTTCAAAAACCCAGTTCTCAGCACGCAAGAATTAGACAGACGAGAACTCCTGCGGGAGAGGTGCGAGTTGCGGTTTCTCTTTAAAAAAAGGGGCCTCGGAAGGAAGGAAGGAAGTACCTGTTTGGGCTTGAAAATGTTTTCGAAAAAAATATACACGAATTATATGATATGAAAAGTGACATGTGATTATGTATGGGAAT
>JAQFYG010001610.1:0-18050 GCA_034694325.1 Entomobrya corticalis | reverse complement strand
GTGTTCGAACGGCCCCTTCAATTCTTCCGGAAAAGTTATCGTAACAATGGTGCTAATAATTTTAATAGGCACAGTACACAAAAGTAACTTAACACCAAAGCCAAATCAATAAGGCAAAGACAAAATTCATTTCAGTCCAGCCTCACTCTTTTTAATTATAACATTAAAAGTATGTGCTCTTGTCCGTCCGAAAAGGAACATTTTTCTTTTATACTCTTCTTCTACTTATAAAACCTGCATAAGCTAACATTATAGGTAGACATTACATAATGTAAAACTTATAAATTATTGAGCAAACGATGAGTTATTATATGATAAGAGATGCGTCATAATTATGAAAAGTGATCATTTCACATGCTTTCACCTCGTGATGATTTCTTAGTTATGGCTTATATTTGACATGGCTTATAAAAAACTCAGCAGGGACATTTTATGAATTCTTTGGGTAGTTTCTTGTTTTACTGCATTCCGAGAATGTCAAATCTTAGTTGCAAGATGTCAAAGTACATAGTGCACTCACCGATTCTACAAAACTACAAGTTACAAACAACTTATGCATAAAATGGACTGTGGATCATGTACCATTATGCATGCTAATCACATGAAACGATAGCTTTCCGTAATTTAACCTAGTTATATAGTATTTGTCGATTGTCATATAAAATATTTGATGTTGGTTTGCGTGAAGATTGGAAGGAAGTTAACAGTTTACGTAATGCAGAAATTCATAGGTTGGAAGTTGACGAGTTTCTTCCTAAATATTAGAGTCTCTCAACGATATAGTGGCTTGGCGTTGGCACATGGATTATGGATATGTTTATGATGCACGTGGAATGACTTAAACTTGCACCGGCTTGCAACGAACCACAACATTGAGTAATGGAAAATTTAATTGTCATTAAGTATGACGAAGTATGGCGAGTCGGATATGATATAAATCCATATGATTGTAAATACTTTTAAGTAAAATATCATATACCTTATGTAACGTTTAGCTAGTTCATTTGCACTGGTGATATAGTAAATTACATTACACTATTTTAAATTGCATAATCATCGAAAGAAAAAAGCAATAAATATTCTTTGCGTATTTTTACTTTATTTCTTAAAAATAATGAAAATATATGTAATTAATTTTTGTTGATAGATTATGAAACATATACCGCACAGCGTCTCCAATTGAAAAGTGATCTGGTGTCGCACTCACAATTTACTGTCAGCAAACGCCTTTTGCATTTTGCGAACTATGTCATGAGCTTCATCATAATGTGGATGTAAAGTCTTTCTAACCCTTTCCATATACTCTGTGATTTTTGGATGTCCTTGTCGCACATCGAACCCTGCCATTCCAGGCTGCTCCAATTCTGTCACCGCAAGCAAATCTGCTACCGAAATTTGCTTTCCAGCTATGAATGGACGATCCTTCAGCCAAACACTTTCAATTTGATCTAAAACATTTTTTAATTGGCTGCCAAAAAATTCCACTCGTTTTTCATTGACTGGTTCGCCCTTCATTCTTGGTTCTATTATAATTGATCTGAAGTACATGGAACCATGAGCGCGCAGAGTAGTGTGCTGCCACGACATATATTCATCGACCCTTGCCATTTGTTGACTGTCTTTGGGATACCAATGATCTGGAACGGGGAATGCACGGCACAAATATCGAAGAATTGCCACGCTAATTTTTTTGAAAAGTTTAAAATTAACATATATTTTAAAATATTACATCAGTTATTGAAAATTTTTACTAAAACGTACCTCTCTGTCAGTTTGAATCCGTCGTGGTCGATCACAGGAACTTTTTTGAATGGGTTGATTTTGGTGAAGTCGTCCTGAATATGCTCTCCTAATAATTTTCAAAATACATAAAATGAAAACCGTCCTATTATTATGCCAACTATTAAAGCGTGTACGCAGCGGTTTAATAAACTGTACAACTCTTGAATTGTTTGTAAATTTGTGTGTGAGTGAGTAAGCGTTCTTCATTGCATACACTGATGTACCTTTCCTCAAGGCCACAGGCATTTCTTCACAAGGTATTACTGATTTGTTGGCTCTCACAAACATGAGCAGTGCCCGAGAGGGCTGAGACATCTTGTCAAAATATAACTTCAATCCCATTTTGAGCAGTGTTTCGGCAGTTAATATAGAGTACTTCAAGTGTTTCTTCTGTTCTAAATCCTGAAAACGAAAAGAACAATGACACACATACAATTAGATACTTTACTCACATTACCCCAAATAATAGGAACATAATTACATTCCTGTATTTCTGAGAATAACGTATTAGTATAAGTCTAAACCAAATATCTTTTGTATTGCATGGCCTGCTATTAAAGTAAACTATAAAATTAAACGATTATTGATTGAAGCTATCAGGACTGGAGCGTACTTACGGTATGATAAACTGGCACCGATTCTATATGCAACAAGTGGAGAAAGCAACTTTTGTTTTCGTGACAGAACACGCTAATTTCCCAATTGACCAGTTATAGATAGATAGATGGTAATAATTTCAATAATATGCATCGCATCACAGACCGCAGTACAATAAAGGCATAAAGCTAGTCTCTGATCTCAACTAAGGTGGCTTCAAATGTCACCGATGATCAGCTGCTGGAGATGATGGGAAGCAAACCAGTTAGTTGTATTGCAGTATTACACTCGACGAGGTCTGCTGGAAGCTGTGTCTGTACATGCGGCTAAAAAGCTACATAAAACTGCAAAGCTACATGCTGTTATGTTCCTTCCTACTAGCCATATCTGTAGTCGCCAGCGAAATTTTCCATTCTGTCTGATTCTGACTTTTCTGATTGATTTACATCTTCACTTTTTTACAAATCCCACGGCTCTTCAATGAAAATGAATGCACAACACAACACGAGTATGAGACTTCTTTTATAGTGCCTTAACCTTTCACAGTTTCATATAATGGCCATTATTGGTCGTATAATATTTTACAAATACACAATTTTATATTTTTAAAACCAACTATTAATGTGGAAATGATTTATTTGAATGTTTCCTTCATGTTCAACAGAAACAGCACATGAACTGCTGAATTGAATGAAGCACACTGGACAGTGCCAGCAGATGCAATGCAACCGGATTGTGGATTAGATCAAATTAAAAGTACCATACATATTTATTTTGTTAGATATTATGAACAACAGATTAAAACTTTTATTATTATGAGCTTTTTTTATAATTTTGTATCGATTGATCGAGTCTTTCTAAAATATATTTGCCTATTCCAAGCGGATGGCTATCGAAAGATTCGCATACATCACAACTATTCTTTATTTTGATTAAAAACAGACGGTAAACCTTAAAATAGTTCCTGAAGAATAAATGTATAAAAATTGTTTTCTATCTTAATTACTTCGTATATTTGGATGGGAGATATTCTTAACTCTACTGCTGGTAATAACGATTTCTTTGTAAAATCTTTAAAGACTCGAACTTGTTGCTGTGATCATTGTGGTAGTCGTCCCTGGTGGTTTCTTAGCGTCATACAATTCTGCCAATCCTTCATGTCTAGCCCAAGTAAACCGGTAGTCTAGTTCTGTTGGGGGCGGACTTAATCTCAATATAGGACCCATCACTGTAAAACAAATCAGATATTGAAATTCGGCTCATTTCATTATGAAAAATACTGTTTATATTAGCGGCACAGAAAATCGAGGTATCATTCTTACAAGATGTAGAATAGAATCCATCGGGTAACTCAGCAGCTAGATCATCTTCACCTTCCTCTGCTACCACTTCCATATTAGCTGGAATACTACTGTCCGTTACAACATCAACAACAGTGGTGGTGAGGTCTACATCATTAACGGTTATCAGGTCTGAATGTTGTTGAATGGCTGCAACAAACGCATCTTCTTCTTGTCGGGCAATTTTTTCAGGTGGCTCCTCATCTCCCTCATCCGTAACTTTTCTTTTCGTTCCCGCCTCGAAGGAAAATTCTTGTGTTTCAACAGTTGAATTATCACCGGCCTCCATATCCTCAAGAATTTGCGTTTCTTGTTCATTATTTGATTTATCAGCATTCGTTAGTAAACCATCTGCACTCTCTGTTATTATGCCATTAGATGAAATTTGTGTTGCTGCTTCAAGAACATTTATGCTGCTTTCTACTGTTTCACTAATACTTCCATCGATGGATTCTAAAATCTGTGCCACCTCCTCTTCCGATGCTACCGTCTGCGGCTGCTCCATTTCATTCCGACGAGCCTCCAGCCATGCTTTATAGTTATTAGGGAAATCTATTATCACTTGTGGAGCTTCCAAATCTGGATTTATCAAGTATCCGTGTATAGGGTCTTTTGCTGCTTTTAAATGTATTTTGTACTTGGTTCCTATTTCGCCAATTTGCTACAACATAAAATTAATTGATCGAGTTCAAGATATTTGGCAATTCAAATTTAATATTTTTATAGTATATAATATAAGTAATTGCTTTAAATAAAAATGCTTTCACAAATTTATCGTATCGTACCTTTTCGCCGGGAGGAAACTCCATCTGAGTATCCTTTGGAATTTTCAGTGAAATTACAGTATTTTCTTCAAATGCTTTGACAATGTCTTCCTGGCGTATATAGGCATACCTCGTGTTTGCTGGCTCTTCCGTAATATTTCGTAAACTTTGTTCCAACCACTAAGCAAATTTTAAAAATCAAGACAGTCAGTACATTTTCAAAAAATATCATGATAATAGTAAAACCATTTAAAATAAGAAATCCAAACAGAAGGGTTATTAGCCTAATACCTGACGATGTCTGTCTTGTTCCTTCTCTATGTAATCCAATCGCCTAACTTCGTCCTTGAGCCTCTCCACTCTGGCAACGAATTCCTCAGTGTTGGTACCAGGGCTGGCACCCCTAGGTCACAGAAAGAAATGTGTTACAGTTACTGAATACTGTAGCTTACATTTGACACTACATGTGATATCTGTTAAAAAATTTAAATGCGAGACTCACTTCCACTGAATGGCATTCTTGGTCTTCTTCTCAATAAGTCCAATTCCTTCCAACACATTTGTGATGTCGTAAATTCTTCTTTTCTGTCGTACCTGAAGGATTTCTGCTGCCTGAACACAAAACGATAATCAAGTTTTATAAATAATAGACAATGAAATGATTACTTTGAATAATCTAATGACATGACTCATGACAATAACACCACAACTGACTGACTGACTGAAAGACTAAGCTAATTTAATGGCTAACGAAAAAAAACATTTAAAAATTAAAAACGATGAATTAAAAGGGATGCCAATTTAAGAGAGAAAAGAGTTAAATTTCCATACAAGCAAACAAAGGATATTTTGTTTATCAATTCAACAAAATCAGAACTGCACTAATTTTGCAAACACATGTTCAATAGAATATGCATTGCAAAGAAATCTCCGAACAATTAACTAATCATAGCAAACAAATTACACATTAAATCCCAACATTTTTCATCTAACACACATCAATTATTCATCATTACAACTATTTAGAACTGTCACAGTTCCCAAAAAAGTTAATCACAGTTCATAAACACCACTAATATTTAAACTAAGCCTTCCGGCGCCCCCAAAAGTCCCAGGTGTTTTTGGCATCAAATTCAACCTTGTTGATAAAGCACAAAGGAAAAAAATACACACAACAAAACACCTCTAGACACATTCAATGATTTTCATTTACCTCTTTCAGGTCAAGTACTCCATCTTTTGCTTTTTGCAGCAGAGCAACAAAACGAGTAGTTAGTAAACCTAACGACTTCTCATAACGGCTTCCAGGAGTTATATGTGAAGGTAAATGATTTCCTGATGATGGTGGGTCCATTTGAATTTCCTCAATATTCACTAGTCTGTCAGGATCATTAGGATCCACAACAAGTGAGTCCATAACCTCCAGTTCAGCCTCCATTTTTAATTAATAATTTACAAACTTTAAATTCAAAGTTCAAGGATTAGTCGAGTATCAGATCATTAGTTTATTTCACGGAAAAGGTAACTTATTATTACGCATCTTCTCGTCTCCATTCTATATGCTTTTGTGCATCTCTACTTCTTTTACATAATTTCATTATGAAAAAAGGTTGTTTTTTATATTCCCGTTCATGTGCATAATATTGTCCATGTTGAGGCGATAGACGACGGGACGGATAAAAAACTCATAGTGCTTTATAGGTATTTAGGTATCTCTCTATCTTGCATCTTGCTAAACAACAACATAAACATAGTCCGGTATTTCAAGCATCACGCCGCCACACTCGTACGAAATGATAGACCAGATGTAGTTCAAGGATTGTCCTGAAGAGTGCGCTTGTGACTGTGATCGCTATTTTGTACCAGTCATCAATCGTTTCATTTTTGTGTTTCATGAAGAGAGTGAATGAAGATGTTTTGAATTATTGACGCAGTTGTCTTATCAGATGTTCGTGTTTACATTTGAAGTACAAAAACATTGAATGAGTGAGTCGGAGTCGTGCTCGTGAGAGTTTTTAATTATAGTGTGCAATGGGGGAGAGCTATATTTCATAAAGGCTACTTTAATTATCGTTTGTGATTTAATTGGATTGACTTGGGAAGTTTGGATAGGAATGACGTGACTGGGTTGGTTGGTAAGTAAAGTTAAAATCATACTTGAACATTGAGTGCTTGACCAGTGGCCGTGTCTTGAAAAAACAATTCTCCTTGGATTAGTATTTAAATAAAGACGAAGAAAAGGAAAAGTAGATTTAATATTTAATTCATATTTGCTGTATATTACGGAATCCCTAAATGTAGCGTAAGTTGATAGTACTACTACGCATGTTTTTTTGTTATCACTTTTTCATTTTTCAATGAGTCACCTATATCTTCGAGATTCTGATTTTGTAAGTCAAAATGAGAACATCCCATAATCCCATCTAGTTGATAAGCAAATTTAACCAATTACGCTATAGGGGTTGGCCTCTGACGGAAAGGAAAATTTATTAAATGCAGTCAAGAGTCAAGAAATACATTTGACATTGTCAATTGTTGATTGAGGAGAAGTAGCACGCAAGGTGCTACAGTGCTACTGTATAGCTACTTACTTTACTTCCTTTCCTTCCTCCCGCAGTTATATTCTGTATATTTTGTTTTTGAAGGAAAAACTAAACTATAAGTGTATTTAACCGATATGTTCGCTGTAACGGCCGTATTTTAATTATTATCAATATTAGTAGTACTCAATTCATAAGATATCTTTATTAATACGTTCTATTGTGTTTCTTTGAATTACAGCAATCTTCTTCTTGCTTCAAATTTTCATCTTAAATACAAACCGTCAACCTTAAAAGTACTCTACTCTACTTTTGCTAACTAACCAACTATGAACTATCCAATAAAACCTTGGGAAGCTGTGTCTTCATCTGGAACAATGAATGGGATGCTGCCCTCAGCGACCTCTTCATCTTTTTATGTTCCAAACACGTATGCGATAAATTATTAAAATTTTATTTAGACTAACAGCAAACTATGGATAATTGATAATTTCAATTTTGTGATACTTCCAGCGATAGACTTCACAGCAGCGCCATCCCTTTTCCAGGAACTGGTGGTGGCGGTACTACAGTGAATACAGTACCACCCCCTGTTCCACCACGACCAAACCAAACTAGGCCAATTTATTCTGCATATAATCGAGGATCCATGATGCCATACTCATCGTACTCTAGTCCTTATTCCAGTTATGGTTACGGAGGAATGGGGGGATACAGTAGCCCTTATACTCCTTATGGATATGGAGGAGGATTAGGAGGAGGAAGTTTTTACGGAAACAGATCCCCATATTATGAATCAGGAGGTGAACCTACGTTCAGCCAATTAGCAGAAGAATCATCAGCATCAGCTTTCCAGTCTATCGAGTCATTTGTCAGCGCGTTTGGCTCTATCAGCATGATGTTAGAATCAACCTTCCATGCTCTATATTCATCTTTTAGGGCAGTTGTTGGCGTCGCAGATCATTTGGGGAGAGTGAAGCAAGTATTCTCTGCCCTAGCAATTTTCAGATTTTTTAAATGGGTCTGGCGCAGGATCCTATACTTGATAGGTGATTACTTTTACGCCTAAACTTTATGATTTTATTTTATGAACGAAATACGTTTTACGTTTTCTCATACTCAAATAAGTCAAGCTGAAATAAGTTCACATTATTAATTTTTATTCGCTAAAAATTTTCAGGAATTTCTAAAATTAAACCAGAAACAGTTGAATCACTGTGGAGTGCAGCTGCTGAGAGGCTTCAAGAATCGGCCGAAAATCCACAGGCAATGTTGTTGAGAGATGGTTCTAGCAAACCATCTTCTTGGCCTATCTTGATGTTTTTGGGATTCATTTTTGCAGGACCATACTTAATGTGGAAACTTGTCAAATCTTTGAACCTTGATGGATCGCAAACAGGTGTGTGCATATGCAGAAGATATATTATTTAATTATGACAAATGGCAATGGCATACTTGTCGCTTACTTACATATTATACATTTAAAATGACTTTAAGCAGCATAACATAATTATGTTTGTTTGTTTAATAGGCCAGTGTCGAACGTGGGCAACCGGTGAGACAGAACATTTTATTGCGGAGGTAAAGTTCTCGTTTGACGCAGCTAGCGACCAGGAAATGTCAGTAAAATCCGGGCAAACAGTTCGACTCGCCCCTTCAAAGTTCCAACCGTCAAATGTAAGAGGTTGGGCTATGGCATCAGATGGTGCAAAGATTGGATTAGTTCCAATTAGTTACATTAAAATTCTTGGAAAGCGGACGGGTTCTGGAAGCAACCATGCTATGGACAGCATTTACTCAAACGCAAGAGGCAAAAATAACGGGGAAAGTTCAACAGATTCTGGTCCACACCTTTCACGACCACGAGTACGTTTTGATCTTAACCCAAGACCGGCGGTGGCGGTGGACTCATCGTTGTCAACAGAGAATCCCACCTGTAAACCGGAGCCAACTGGAATTTTGGTTCGAAGTGAAAATTGCCCTTCATCGACTTCCGCTGAGGCTGAGAGTTCGAATGCTTAAGTAGTAGTTTCTTGTATTTTACTTTGCACAAGAGTTCGTGGGTGGATACAATCACGGAGTAAAATTTTCTCCGTGATAGAATTGATTGCAGTCGTTAGTCGTTTATACTTACTTACAAAACTCCTGATTTGTTTGTTTACCAAGAAAACTGTGATTTTTGAGCTTCATTTAATTTTTATTTTGATAACCTCGCCTTATGTTATGCTATTGCAGGATGTAGTTGATATTTTTAATAGATGATTCTTATTTATTATGAAACCGAAAAACCTTTTGTCACAAAATATCATTCCGTACTTTCCAGTTGTTATATTTTAGCTCTTTTAAGTCAGTCGTTTGCGCATTTAGTTGTACAAGAAACTAAGTTTGAAAAAATGATATGCATGCCCTATGCCATTTTTAAACACTAAAAAATAATCATGTTGTAATATGAAATATGTAGTAGTTAATACAGTCTTCGCATAAAAAATAAAGCTAATCTACGTTTAATTTATAATATAAAACAGAACATTTTTGATTTCAAAATGTCATTTATTAACCAATCAATGTTGTTTACAAAAGAGGTTCTGGAAATTCGAACGTGACATGCTTTCCCGTCAGTTTCTTGTAGACGGCTCCAAAAGTGTCCACCTGTAAATAATAACAATAAAAAATTCATTAATTAATGTTCACATGATTTAAACTTGTCTATATCTACAGATAACTGAGATAACTTACAGCAAAGGAAAAAGAAAACAAGAAATTGCTTAGTATATTAGTTAATTTTGAAAACAAATAAATATGTAAGCCGGTGCTAACACTGCTTGATGCAACGTTACAACAACCAGTCGTGCAGAAATCCGTCTGAATTGATTTTGCACAGTTGTGGAATCACTGTACTTATGGGAATTAAGTCAGTGAACTCGGTTGTGCATGCAATGTGTTATTTCAAATAATCAGTTACACACACTACTTTTAAATGTACAACTAGCTTACCTTATGTTCAATGGTAGTCTGTTGACTCTTATCCAAATGAACTTTAATAAGCCGGCTACCGTCCAATTTTACTCGAATTCGCTTTCCTACAATTTCAGCTGGATACACCAAATCTTCCAAAATTGAATCGTGGACCGCAGTCAAGGTACGGCTACGTGGGCGCTTTTGCTTGGACTTGCTCCTCGTCTTACGGGTGGGCTTGGCGAGCATTCTCCTCTTAGCGATAAATACGACATTCTTTCCAGAAAACTTCTTCTCTAGTTCTCTTACAAGACGAATTTGAATCTTTTGGAAAGATTTTAGTTGTGGGACTGGAACAAAAATGACGATAGCCTTCTTTCCACTTCCTACGTCGATTTCCTTAGCTCCAGTGATGTTCAACTCCCTCAGCTGAGCTCTCAAATCCGAGTTCATTTCAAGCTCCATGAGGGCTTGTGAGATGCTCTGTTCGAAAGCATCGGCCGCTTCCCCGGCCGGCTTCACGATCTTCGACCCAGCAGCTAACATACTGTAACAAAAGACAAGTAAAAAGCATATTCATTAATACATTGCATTATCATAAGCACGACAATCGACAGACAAAGTTTTCAATAAATCAATAATGGTCTAGAAAATTTCATTCTCCTTTATTAACCACTACAAATAAAATATCCACAACATCAGAATTTTGCGATACGGAAGGAAACCAATGACTGGCTACTTTTTAAAATTTAATTTAACTTACATCTGAGGAATTCCTTAATCTTACAAGTATTTACAAACAACAAAGTCAACCTAAACTATATTTCTATATATTACCTATTTTTTATTTTACTGATTCCTGCAGAGGAGATTATTCAATAGTGTAATTCCTATCTCACGTGTCATGAGTCATGGATGTTGACTAAAGACAACAATCAAAAATTTGTTACAAACTATCTCAGCTTTTGACTTTTACTACACACTCATTAATCTTCCTCGGATATCAGAACAATATAATTAAAAAGAGAAATATGATAGAAATCCTATTTTTCAAAAATAAATGTAATGCATTCCACCATAATTAAATTCACTCCTCCTTCATCTTCCTCATAATCATAATAGCTTCATTTTTAAAACCCTAAATGCATTACAATACAAACATTCTTTCACAGTTTACCAAAGATTTACATTGAATTTGACCCACTCTATTTTGCCCTTTAAAACTTTCAATTAGTGCAAATCACAATTAAGATAATAACAGATATATAACTTACCCGTATTTGTTTTTTCCTTTATATATCACTGAAAAATTCAGTCACTGATTCACAAAAATTCCAATCCAAGCCAATATGGATGAGCAGGGGAAAAGGAATCTTTATTTTGTTGTGTGCATGCACCTCTGAATACTAGGACAAGTGTCGGCTTTGCTATATCTCCCAGGCTTTTGGACATGCTGCGTGTTCAAACTTGACGGCTCCTAAAAGTAGAAGTTGGGCTAACAGCTCGCCAGACGTCGCTTATGGCTTGAAATAGTATTGGGGCCTACTCTGCCACTTTCGATGCTATCTACTCGCATGGAACAGAACAAAGAAAAATATTAAAAACGTAAGAAACGGGGCGAAGTGAAGCATCAGATTTAGGTGAAGATGCTTATTTTTCCAAGCAAAACAGTTGTTAAATTTTTGCATGTTTACAGTTTGCACATCTTCCTGTTTGTTATGATCAGCTGCTGCCACGGTTTGATAATAATATTAAAGCACCTCTGGCTCTGGTTATTTAACCAAATTTACTTTCTATTCGAAGTTAGTTAATACGTCAAAGCGCTTATGCACATGCACTTTTGTCCTGTCAACATTAAATTATTCATACCGGAGTTTACCGTACATTTGAGTTTTAAAAGAAATCAAAGTTGTCATTATACTGTAAACCCAACGACCCTTGGCCCGTAACTCGTTCCAGTATTGCTGTGGTTCATGTGTCATGTTTTTTTCTTCTTTTTGTGGTGCTTTGACTTTGTCCTTTGTCCCTTCATTTATGGTCATGCTACATGTAAACGGGGATGTGCAGTTTCAAATTATCTGACGTTTTGTATAAAAAATGATGTAAATGACTAGATATTTTGCAAGACAGTTCACGAATTTTATTTTTAGTAATGTGTTTCCGTTTCGTGTTCCTGGTAAAGTAAATGAGTGGAAATTCATCGAGAAAGATAAGGAAATTGGGTAAGATGATTATGCAAGGCAAAACACATGTACGTAGTATTAACGTTTTGATATTGAGATGAGGTACCGGTGCGGTGGCAGATCCTTACAGGATTTTCCTAATCCTTTCCTTATCATTCTGCCAACATGGACCTAGGGATCTCGATATGCGCATCAATTAAAAAATATATCGCTGATTTGTATGATTTTGTGTTTTATAGAATATTTCGATTGAGAGTTAACACTTTTACTGAGAGACCTGTCCAATACGTGCTCTCATTGTTTAACGCAATTATGGGGAAAAAGGCTGGTGGATTTTATGCAGTCGCAAGGGGAAGAAGCGTTGGAATTTATAACACTTGGTATTTTAATTTGACTGTGATGCAATTTTATAACTTGACATATTTTAACTTGAATGTTTCCTTAATCCTTGATAAGTAAATATTATTTGTTTTTCTTGTAAAATACTTAAATATAGGGACGATTGCAAAGCTCAAGTAGATGGATTTCCTAATGCAAGATATAAAAAATTCCCCAGCTCTGACGAAGCTCAATCTTTTATCAACGAGCACAGGGGGATACCTGGAGGAACAACATCTACATCTGCACCATCGACGAAAAAAATTCAATCTAGTACCTCGATACAGAAACAAAAAGCAGGAACTTCGTCATTATCATCCTCTGCTGGAAAAGGAATAGGAATGTTATACGCTGCCAAAAAGTCTGGCTCGGGCTTTCTTCAGAATTCAGGCATCCTGTCGTCTAAGAGGCCAATGGTAGTGCCTCCTCCAATAATACCAAGTTTACCTATGCCAAATAAAGCGCCCCAAAAAAGAGATCTTAGTTTCCTTAAAGTTACTGAAGATAGGGTTGTGAATAAACGTACTAAAAGGGATCCTGGAAGCCCGAATAAAAGAGCTGATCTTAGTAGCTTCACCGTTGATGAAGATGGATATGTCGTCGTATTTACTGATGGAGCATGTGCAAAAAATGGACGAAAAGCTGCAAAAGCCGGGATTGGAGTCTGGTTTGGTCACAATCATCCGTCGTAAGTTTAAGTCTTTCGTTAACTCATTAACCGCTATAACTATATTCAATTTCAAAGCATACAAGTGATAATTGCTTCTTATACCAGAAATATCTCAGAACCTGTGGACGGAAGACAGACGAATAACACTGCTGAAATCCAGGCAGCTGAACGGGCTATAAAGCGGGCCAAAGAAAATGGTAAGCTAAAAGTTTACACATCTTATGTGTATAATTATTAAATGTAGATTACCTAAGGCGAATTGTAATATTTTCAATTTAAAAGTTTCTTTCTTACTTGCAGGAATTAATAAACTAAAAGTAAAGACTGATTCACAATTTACCATAAACTGTGTCACAAAGTGGCTCAACAATTGGAGACGTAATAATTGGCGGCTTAGTTCTGGGGGCGAGGTAAAAAACAAAGAGGATCTAATCAAACTTGACGAAGCAATGCAGAATATGGAAATTAAATGGGTAAGGACAAATATTAATATTTTTCAGGCTTACAAAATATTAAATAGTTATGTAGTACAGTGCAAAAATCTTTTGCTTGCAAAAATAATGTTTTAAAAACTATTAATACGGCGATATTTGATTTAAATATTTTACATATAGTCATACGTCGCTGGCCATGCTGGAATCGAAGGAAATGAAGCCGCGGATAGACTTGCAGTTTCCGGAGCCGAAAGAAAAGTCTAAAATTGAATGTGAGACTGATCTTGTTCACTATTCAGCTATTGCTATATTACTGACAAGTAAAGCAATGTGATACAAGTTTGATAATAATTGAATATAATAATCATTTTATATGTTGACTTAACGAAATGATTCTGAAGTAAAATATAAAAAACTTTTAAATACTATCTGTTAATGCAAGTATACACATAAGCGTATTTATTTTTTAGAGCAAATATTTTTATGCATGCATATCAGTAGATATTATCTACTGATTTTTTTGTCATTATTTCTATTGCTTCTCTATCTTTCACGTATATTTAGACTTCGTTACCGGTATGAAATAGAGGGTCATCTAGTTAGTACATTTGGTCTGAACTAGTGCGTTGAAGAATATGAGCATCGCACTAGTTGATAAGATTAGGTTTTAGATTAAGATATTTTACCAATATATTTTATTCCATCCTCTTTATTTTGTCTTCCATCAATAAATAATAGTTCAGAAAAAAACCTATCACCTAGCCAAGTAGTCTAGTCTCTGAATGGCACCTTACCTCATGCATGATTAGTTGAATTTTTATCGTCGTAGCTTCCTGTCTCATTGATGTTTTGGAACAATGCTAAAAATCATTACCCTTCAATCAAGGTGAAGGTCGCTGGATAGGTAATATTCCTTGCAACGCAACTTGTTATTTTTAAGGTTTCTTAAGAACAGGCTACTCTATTTGCCTTCTGGTTTTTACCTAGACATTTGTTCTTCCAAGGTCAACAGGTTTTATCAATTTAGCGTCCATACTTTCATACAAAAATTATTTACACAATCATTTTAAGCTGATACTGTAAAGTGTAAATATGAGATGAAGCACTCAAAAATTGTAATCTGTAAATGCAGCCGTTACATATGCCGTTTTGGTGAAACAGGGATTGATGAATGACAACTGATACATAATTTCCTTTGCAATTTGCAATACCGGAAATGTTAAAATGTAAATTTTACCCTGGCTTAAAACTGGTTTTATTCAGAATGTATTTATAAGCATGCAAAGTTTTCTTAGGCGCATTTAAAACTACGAAAACATTATTCATTAGGATTTTTTAAAGTTTAGTTATCCATATCAGATTTTGCGCATGCACAGTAGTCTCACTATCAAAGGAATTTGTACCCAAAAGAATAGATGCTATATTCACGCACCTGCTAGACCCAGACCGGTCAAAATGTAAATGAAGTACCTATTTACACTAAACAACATAAATAGCGTCTTTCTTAACTTAATAACTGTTTTTTTCTTATCGTAAAAGTAAACCTAAATCGATGAACAAATTTCGAAGTGAAAGTGATTAAACAAGTTTCTTTTCGTTTGAGATTTGAAATCGCTTGAGATCTTAGCATAACGACAATAAGAGGTGACGCATCGTTCGCCCGCAACAATCGCCACATCCTATAAGGAACAAAAATAATATGCGACATGTGTAATGTGTACATAATATAATTTGCATCAGCCAACTTTGCCGTTTATATTAACATGCCATACACTTTCTGCCAAATTACTTCAATTTTCATTTCAAAACTTACAAAGCACTCAGCATTATATTGACATATCATTATCCTGGATCATATAAAGAACTAACAATTAAACCTAGAAATGTTTAAATTAGAAATTAGTAGTAGTTTTAAAACAAATAAAAATATTTTGAAACACGTGGTATTGTGTAAGGCCATTGTATTATGCTTCATGGTGAAACGGATTGTTTGATGAAATCAAGAAACGGCAACACCTCAAATTAGTCAGATTACATGGACTCTCTAGCCAGCTCTACGCTTACGTGTGCAAAAAAAAGTTACAATGCAACTTTTGCTTCCTTGCATTTATTTATTTCGTTGACATTGTTTTTCATTTTCAGTGCGTCAAATTTTGTTCAAAGGGACAGAAAATATGAAATAAAGGAAATGTCTATGAACTAAATTGGTGACCTGTATTTTTTATTGTCTGAGTTGTATAGTAAGCTAACCCAATAAATAATACGTAATGCCACGCAATGCAACTTGTAAATATGCGAAAATTAATCGTAATCATTTCATTTCAACTTTTTAATCTCCAAAGCATAAGCATATATGCCTTTTAACATCTTCATTCGTTTTGTCGTTGATGCGTGAGTGAAGAAATTGGTGCGCATAGTGCATCATCATATTTTGGTAAAAATGACGAAAATTGGAGCCTTGCTGCAACGAGAAGAGACAGCCCTTACACCTTATGTTTATTTAAGAGTTAATTGCATTGCACATAATATTTAAAAAATAAAATGAGATCATGTGCACGGTTTTTTACTTCCTATTTGTATACGTAATTCGCAATCATGTATATTCTTTCAATCCCTTCCCTACCTTCAAGTCAGTTCAAGCAGAGTAGCTTTAGTTTTTCAATATTTGCCTTGACGCAACCTTTTTAGAATTATTTTATTAATGGTGACGTATAAATGTTAAATGATCGTAAACAATGCCTTTTAATTTAATGTTTTTATCAATGAAATTTGTGAGTGCTGTTTATGTTCATACATATGATCTTCACCTCTATTCCTTACATCACAATTAAATTAAGTATAAATGTCTCATTGATGCGAGTACAACTATTCATGATCAAGCTAACTTTATACTGTGATCATTTCTTATTTGAAAAGCACCTTACAAAGGTGAGTATTTGTGGACATGATTTTGTGGATATTATATTTCATCTTCATATACTATTTAATTTCCAAGTTTTAAATGAAAATCCTATTCATTTTTATTTCAAAATGTTTCGTTTAACTACGTATGTGCATGGTAAGTAGTACGATGTCCTTTAGGAATTTGCTATACTGACCTACTGTATCTTATACCCGAGCTACTTCAGTTAAATTAGAAAGAGAAATCAGATTGACACAGAATCATCCTCAAATTATTCAATATTTTCTCGTCGAAATAGTAGTTGTTTTACGATTTATAAACTTTTTCTCTTAGTCTTCATCAACCTTTAAGAGAAAAGGGTCATATTTTATAGGAAAATCTAGCAAGGGCTGCATGTGCATGTTTATCTTGGCTTCTTCCCACCCCAACTTAAACCTTTACCATAAAATACCAAAAAATTTACAATTAAAATGCAGCCTGTTTGTCAAACAAAAACGGATAAGGATAAAGAAAATGTGGAGAAACTTTTTCGACACTAGTCAATGCAATGATGGTCATCATGATCATAAGGAATAACAAGATTTTTGTGAAACAACAAACAAATTGCTATAATATATGATATTACATCGGAATGTGCAATTGGCGATGGGATGCGAGGCTGTGATAACTAACACAAAAGCAGAATATAAAAAGTGACAATATATAGACTATAGACATGTCTTGATTTTTATAAAAAGTTATAGGAAGATTAAAGATATACCTATCAAATTATTCAACTGTATGCGTGCGTGTACCTATTCACCTTACGTTATGCCAATGTCTTTGCAAATGTTGCAGAAAATATAATCATATTTAAGGTTTGATCCTTCAAGGAATTTCCGGTTTCGCTTCACATTTTTACGTATATAGCCTATAACGAAAAAATTGCTTATAACTATAACATTTTTTGCTTTCTATCGCGCTGCATCATCATAGATCTTTTTGATCCACATGCATGCCACTTTTGCCACCAACAACGCTCGCAAATTTGTAAATATTGCTATAGGTAAACAGCTCTCCCTTTTGATAAGGTTCACTAACTCGAACACGGTTGACTCAGTGTCATCGTCATCATCTCTATTTCATTTCTTATAAGCGTCTTGTATGATTTTATATGGTTTTATGCAAATAATTCATATATTCGCCTTGTTCCTTCATAGCTGCAGGGGTATAAATTTAAAGTAAAAAACATTTTGCCATGTCTTCCTTTACTTGTCCGCACAGACAAGATAACTAATAACAGAGGTAACGGGTTGATGATGGTACCATGGCTGGCACACGGCAACGGCACATAGTATATAGCAAACCAAGCACCAAAAAACGACTGCGTCGTACTTTGAGCAGTGATAATAGCGAATGGCTGGTTTTTCATGGGTCCTTTTGTAACAAACTAGATGAATAGCCCGTCACAAATGACGGGCTCTAGAAAAGAACTGTTTTAGCAGAAAAATAGTTTTCTCATAAAT
>JAQFYG010001609.1:0-18072 GCA_034694325.1 Entomobrya corticalis | reverse complement strand
ACAAAAAGATGGGTTTTGTTTTGAGAAGTTTACAAAAATATCATAAAGCACACAAAAATATTATTCGTGCTCTTGTATAATTTTATTTTTTCCGTCTCCACATGTTTCTGAAAACTATTAATCAGTTATATTCACAAGTTCTTGACAATTTCTGTAAAACATTATTATTGTTTAATAGATAGTTATAGTGAGAATTTGAAATAATCTGTATTCGCATTACAGCAAGTTCAATTATAATATACTAAGTAACTATAAAACCATAACAATTAGATTCCTAAAAATATATAATTTTAGCTTTGAAACCTGTTGACTGTTATAGCAAAAACGGATAAGTGATTATCATTATCAGTTCAAAAGCTTATAGCTTGCCTCTTCCAATCAGCTATAGTTGATCGTTTAGATGTGATCGTGAGTTTATCAGTGAAATGTAACAAAAAAATGAACCCGGAAATGGCCAATGATCGTAAACTGAAACTGGTAGTGGAACGACGTTTGCCTAATGACATGGTCGAAAGCAAGAAAGCAATCTCCGTGGATCAGGGGAATTCAGGAAATCTTAACAATTTAGAGCAACCCTTGGAACTGCCGGCGTCATTACTGGAGAAATCTGCAATGAATCCGGACAGGAACCGGATTGAATTATCGGTTGGTAATAAAACTGCTGACATAAAGTGCAGTAATTATGTTGTAATTCCTGTTGGATGTGTCACAATGAAGGTGAAAGGTGAAGTTAACTTTGGAAAGGATGCCAAAAGAGGATGAAATGAAATATCAGGCAAAACCTGGAATCCTATTTACGGAAATTTCTGGATCTTCTGGTGCTTTTGATATGCAAAAAGGGGGGTTTCAATCCCTAGCAAGCCCATCCGGTTCTTCTCTGTTGCCAACGTGGAGGGGACGTAATAAAAAGGAAATTGATGGTGAGAATTCTCCTCATGTTCCTGCTCCTGGTGGAGACAAGGCTGTTGAGGATTCTGCCTCTTCTCCAGAAAAGCAGCAAGAAGAGCATACTGACCTGATTATTTCATTGGAGAAGGAAAACCGAGAGCTTAAAAAAGAATATCAAAAACTCATCAAACAAAACCACGAACTGAAAAAGGAAAATGAGATTTTGAAACGCCAGATGAATGGTCATAAGCCATTAGTAATTTAGTTCTAATTAGTTGTAATGTGCTTAATACTTAGTCAGTAATTTAGTCTTTCAGTCAAATAAATTTGAAGCAAGCAGCATGCATAGAACAGAATAAAGTACTACGAGTTCGTACAGTTTTGTTTTATTCTTGTTATTATTAATTTTATTATGTTATAGCGACTAATATTTATTTGTTTTATTTCAGCTTGGTGACCACTTGGTAGGACCATTATCCGTCATAAGCTCCTCCAAACTCACCGAAATCTTTTCAAAAAAGCATTTCTGCCTCCCTAACTTTGAAAATGAGTCATTTTCTGACAACTGACGCGATGTATTCTAAACTGAGGAGAAAGCATGCCTTTTTGAATAACACATAATGTAAGAGCTTATAATATTTATTATCTTTCAAAGTCTAGAGCCGCGGTTTGGGGACGACGATAATTTATGGGTGATTTATTTTTTGAACAGGACACTAGCTTCTATTCTATTTGCGGTTATTGGTTTTATATACTTCAAAAATGGCGCCCCTTCATAGGACTCCAAAATTGAAGGATGTTTACCAAAACAAAAGAGTCAAGTTTTTAAAAGTTTTTTTAATTTTTAAGATTTTTTGGAAGGTGTAAGCAAAACAGTAATAATTGTTTGTTGCGTAATTGTTTAAATTATGTTACTACTTACTGTGCTTATTTGAAAACAATTTGTACTTTTCACATTGTTGTAATATTATTACTTGAACTTTTTACAGACTCGATTCCGTAAATTAAGAGAGGTCCATTTATAATTGATCATAAATGAATTAGTAACGGAAGTGTAAGGCTGTAAGGTTATGATATAAAAGCTGGAATAGCCAAAAATTTATAATATTTTATTATTGAAATTTATTATCAGTTGTATTGTTATAATGTTGGTAAAATCTAACATATATTTGTTGCAAATTTTGGAATTTAAGAACCCCACCTGGAAGACTCCTTTGAAGAAGCGTTTCTGACTCAACCAACTCTTCCTGGAAGTCGAATGGTTGCTTATAAATACTTGTTTAAACAATTTTTCATCGTCATGGCTTACCGAAAATTTATAAATTTCAAAGATAATTGTGATGAAGTAGATTAACAACAAATTTATGTAATAAACAAATCGGCATCTTGCTATTTAATTTTAAAAATAGATTTTAATTTACTTTCTCTTTTGTGTGCTATCACAGAATTTGAAAAGGATTAACTGGTGAAATGACACCGTTTAGGTTCTTTTATTTGAATAAAAATACAACTTTCAAATCAATAAGATAAGAAAAACTCTGGTGTCACTGGAATTCAGAATATATTAATATTATTGCTACAAACATTATTATTTTATTCAAAATTTAAATAGGCTAAAATTAATGCTGTCATCATTTTTGTAAAAGCTTTGTCTTAATTATATTGTTAGCTGAAATAGAGATATATGTATCACATTTTATTTTAACCAACTTAGCTGTTTTAATTTGTTAATCTGTCACTGTTGATAATTGATTATTTAAAGTGAAGTTTTCTTGTAGTAAAGGTTGCTTTTTTAAGTGGAATTATGTGTTTCAAGATGATAATCATCCAATAATTTACCATTAATACGTGATTATTTGCGCCTGGACAAATAAGTTATACTATGCTTGAGTAATGTACTGAATTAGTAATAATTAATTCAAGCAAGTTTTTATGTTTTATAAATTCGATTTTGGACTAAGATGAGTTTCTTTTCGAGTTTTGAGGCATTCTTTTCCATTCAAAAGTTGAATATTGACTAGAAACAGGAAACAATGACTAAACTAAATTTATTAGTTTATTTTTAATCTTGCTATAAATAATTACTTATCAAAAGCGTGTGAATAATAATTAATTGTAAAACTTTGTAAGAATTGGTACATGTATAAATTTATGCCAACTTGGTTAAACACATTTTGTACTGGCTAATTGTTTTTATATTAGCAAAAATAATGTTTCCAAACCTGGAAGTAAAACTGTCAAACAAAAATGATGACGCGTAATATTATTAGTAGTCCCAGATGAAATACATGATTTCAATCCAATACAGAATATGCGAGTTAGAACTAAGTGCTCAGGTTCATTGTTCTTTCAAGTTTATTTATAAAACATAAGGGAAAAAGGAAGCTTGGTGAAGATGAGGATATAGCTGAAAGGGAATAAGAAATAGAAGCAGGAGAATGGGCAAGAGAACAAAAAAAACTTGTTTTAGACAAGTTGTTTGGACTGTGAAGAACAGGTTGATAAAAAATTATACACTGTCCAACAAATAAATAAATAGATACAATACCACTTGCAATAAGATTTAATGTACTTTTTGCATTATTTAACTGCAAATATCTCGTGACTAAGCAAAACAATAAGGTAAATAAAAATATTGTTAATTACTGATCAAAACAACAAATTTTTTGAATATATTCTTATGCCAGTTATCCAATAAGATGCAAAGAATGAATTAGTAGTATTTCCGATTGAGTCTTTGCCATCGCACCAGCGCTCTGCCTATTTTTTTATCAAATTGCCTTTTTAGACCGTTTTCGTTCATAAGATTAAAAGAAAGCAGGGAACATCAGAAAGGGAAATGAAAGGGTGAAAGGGAAGAACACAAGAGAAGCCTTTTGAGTTATGTTCGCAGGGATGCAATCAGTGCAATGTGCTCATTGCCCGTGTCTCATGTCATAATGAGCTTCTTTTTCCGTGTACTTCCCCTTCTAATCTAATGCCACTTTATGAGTCAAATGAAAGGACTGAAAAGGGTTCAGCCTGGCTTTTGGCAGTCTTCTGGTCTCCTTAAAATTCTCAAAAAAGGGCTTACAATATAATGAATGGATTGGGTATATAGTCATCAAGTAATACTTTCAGCATCTTTTGGGATGCAGGAAACCCCGATTTCTCCTTGTTATTTTTCCTCAGAAAACACAAGAGTCATTGCCACGTTTAGCCCATCCTCATCATCATTCCTACAAAATTGTTCATTATTCAACCAAAAACCAATTGTCCGGTCAAGTTTTGCCAACACTGCTATCATAAAATCCGGCGACAATTTCCTTCTTTATTTTACTACTGCATACTGTACCGAATGAAACAATATATTTGTGCACATACATCTCATTCATGTTCATATTGAAAAAAGAAGGAAGAGTCATGCGAAAAGGGTTAAGAGATAATGAAAGTGTCAATGATGCTTAGTGTTGCTTTAAATTGGTGATAAACTCGTAGAATTTAAGAAACAATCGCAAAGAGAACCGCCAATTATTTTTCAATGAAAAACTACGAAGATCCCGATTGGTCAGCGTGCGATGAAGGACGTGAGACATGATGATGTACAAATATTTTGTCTGTTGATTTTCTGGCTTTAGTTTGGTTTGACTTACTTAAGTACCTACCCCTGCTTTTGGTAAACTATCAAAAAAGGTTTAAAAACAAAACGCGACAACATGGAAAAGTGTCTAATTTCATTTTTATCATTTCAACATTGTCTTTCACACCCATTTTCCTGGAAAAGGGAGATATTTAGGTGAAGTCAGCCTGTCCACATAAATGACCGTGTGTGACCGTATCCACTCGCAATAATTGTTGCAAGAAGGGAGAAAGGGTAAATCAATAGCGTAACATGAGGACATCTATAAATTACAATGCAAATGGAAAGTGCTTGAGAAATATGGGATTATGGGGTCATTCATGCTCCATTTGAACTCATTATTTATTTTCTTATATTTCAAAGGTCCATTAAATAATGAGTATATTGTCATGATGAACAGCAGTAGGAGGAGGAGGGTTCAATAATTTTGCAATTGAATTACGTATGAACAGCCCCTTAATTTTTGTGAATGACGGATGAAGTATTACTTTCCATTTCTTCTTCAAGACAAAAACAGACACAAACACGTTTCCCACACCACATCTCTGCATTGCATTGCAACCTGTTATGCCCTTTTTATTATCCAAATAGCTATTGTTGTGATTTTGAAGTGAAAAAAATATTTTCCAGTTTGAAAGTTACACAAGTTTATTATATTATAATAATTGTTCCGTTTCATTGGATAGTTAAATACAGTAACCATTTACGTTCTGCATTGCGACCATATCTTTAAAGTTTGAATCACATCCAGTCCAATATTTAATGATAGAAACTTAAGTGAAAAGTGAATTGAAACGACCAGTTAAATCCTCAAACAGTAAACAAACAAACATATTAGCTTGGTTGTAAAGACTAGTAGAATTAAATAAAACCTTGACTCTTGTCTCTTACTATTGAATATTGTTGGAAATTATTATCATTAAATCCTTATTAGTTATGCTGTGTTTTATAATTGATGAATATATTTTGTGACCGTGTTTCAGAGTTATCTTCAATTTTTTACACCGACACGTTAATTGTAAAAAAAAATCTTCTGAGTACTTTCAACATTAGCATTGCTCATAATTTATAGTTGGCTCATTAAGGTTTTTCGCAATTTTGATTTTGTATAATTCCAGGTACAGCCGTTTACTCCTCCCCTTCGGTTTACAAAAAAATGGGAAAAAGACAACTGAATCAGCACAGTTTGAAGTCAATAACCTTTACTTTGGGTCAGGATTACAGGAAGGCCAAATCGACTGAGGCGAAGGAAAAGAGAATTGTTCGTCGTCGAGCACCTTCAAATACCGTTAAAGGAAATCAATCCTCTTCCAAGAGAACAACCAGATCTGCGATGAAAGCAACAAGCTGTATTCAAAGAAAGGCGCTGGAAAATGAGCCATCTAACCTTTCGCCTTCTCGTCCAAAACAAATAAAATCCACCTGTCGGAATGCTTTGCAGGTCAAGATAAAAGACGAGAAAAAAGTTAATGTCGGCTACTTTCTCCGCAACAAAAAGTTTGAAAAGGTGTCATTAGCACCAGCAGCGGTTCCGGGCAAAGCTAGTAAGTTGCTTAATAATCGATTATTAATATTAATTTGTTTACTACTTCAACAAACTAATTTAACAAAATATTATTGGTGTTATTTTATTAGATTTAAAAAGCTTGAACATGAACCCAAAGGTGGTTTTACCGCGATTGAGTAATCATACTCGAACTGACGAAAAAGCTATCAAAGATGGTGCTCAAGTCGAAAAGACCACTAGGCAGCAGTCAGATAATGCTGTTGTGGAGGAATTTGGGAACGGAGACTCACCAGAATCACAAGTTGAACCTTCGGGCATTTCGAAATCACCAGGAAAATCTGCGGACATTCAGGAGTCACCACAAGTTTCTCGGGATAAATCAGAGTCACCGATGGAACCTATAACCTCTTCGGACAAAAACCAGTGGAAGGAGAACTATGATTAATTTGATCCATATAATCAATCGGGTGAGGATATTGTTATGACAAAAGTCTTTCCAATTCAGTCAATTTTTACTTTTAAGGTCTAATTCATACTTTAAATTATTTGAATTAAAAATTTACAGGAGACATGTGGTTTTCCGGATAACTCCATGTGACAATTTATTTACTTCAGCACATAAGAAAAAACGGAACCACCTTTTCTGTTACAAAGGAAAATATGATTAAGCGAGAAATCCGACAAATTTCCGTATAATAATAAAATAAATACATAAATTTTAAGATAACGTACTAAATATTGATAACTGTTTTGCTTTGAAAATGCGTAATTTGGAAAGAATAAGAATAAGTATAAAATATATAATTCAGTAATGTATTTAGTTGTTTATTATTCAGTACACTTCATATTTGTATTTATTTATACTAGATAAATATTAAGTGCAGCTAAGTGACACCAGAAAATGCTAATTTTGTGCAATAAGCCTAAGTAAATTATACAAAACATGTTAGTCTATTACTATCCGTGAAAGTATGCTTCTAGTTAAGTTTTGTGATTGCAATTGAAGAGAAAGACGGATTTTGGAGGCAGAGCTAAAAGAAAATTTTTTGGCAGGCCCCAAAGTGGTACCTTCAGGCATCATTTGTACCAAGCCTGGATTCTGAAATATATCAAAATCATTGTTTAAAATTGTCCTGAAGGTGCATTAGGACTGCTATCACTTTTTCGGAGATATATAGTCAGTCGCTGTATTGTTAGTAGACTCAATGAGGATTCACCTTTTGGCTAAAATCTTATGAAATTAAATGAAAAACAGTTTACTTGTATTTAGCGGTTATTTGGTAGTTTGTTTTTGTATGCTTAGCTTCTTAAGAAATTGACAATGAATTTAAATTGAAGTTAAGAATCTAGTATGTGGAAACAAGTGACAGATATTTTGCTCTAAAATTGCGCTGTTAAATTATTAAACGAGGTTTTATTTTTATGACAAATTTAAAGAAAAGGAAAAACAGTAAATTTACGTAACATTTAAGTTTTTGTGAATTTCGAAAGGTTTTTTGGGGTGATGCCTGCTAAATGTACAAACAACTAATAGTTCATGCATAAACAAATATTTTGTTACATACTGTAATTAATTGTTGTAATGGGCTTAGTTTCTTCGATATCCAATAAGATAATAAATTAGGTTTTTTGTGTTCATTTTCATTCCAAAACAATAAAAATGCATTGTTGGTTTTTCTTAGCATACTGCAAAGTATAAATAATAAATACAGATGAACTCTACTTAAATGTCAATTTTGTAAGTAAGCTAAAATAAACTATGATCAAATATTTGAGCACTGTTTGAATGATTTAAAAAATTTAAGTTGCTAAATTTTTTATTTCCAGATTTAAAAAATACTTTACTTTATCAACCCTATTAAAGGTAAAAAATAAATAACATTCTTGCCAATATAAATCTACTAATTTAATGAAGACATGTTAATGACAAAAAGAAGACACCATGTCATGTTCACAGACCATCATGGTATTTGCATCTCCCCTTCTTTGTTACAAACGTTCCCAATTTATGAGAATGCACACCTGTAGTCCTTTGTTCATTTTTCTCCCGAGCAAAATAATTTACCTGTGTAGTGATATCATTTCACGATAGATGTATAGGCAGGTATAATCTCAGATTCAAAATATGCAGAAACTTTTCACAGAGACGTCGTTTCAACATTTGCTTTGCAGATATGCATTGAATGTCAAATTTTGAAGACAAATCATCTTTCATTACCGGTAAAATAGAAATATGCTTTAAAATAAAAACGAAAGGCAATACTTTTAATTTTTTTATTTTTGTCGGAGAAGGATATCATATTATTTTTTACAGTTTTAAGTGGTAAAGCGGGACTCTATGTGCACCAATTATGCATTTCATTCCAAATGACGAAACAACCGTGAGGTGGAATAGATGGGAGATCTAAGCAAGGTGTATTGAGAAACTGGAAATGTGAAAAAATCTTGTGGGTTTTGGTTTGTAGTCCACTGGTTTGCCTTAAGTATGCTACAAAATCCGTAATAACTGGTTTATCTATTCTATATAAAATTCCCACTTAGACTTGGTGCATCATTTCTGCTAATCCACGTGTACTTCATAAATCAAAAAGGACAAATATTAAAACAAATTGTGCAACCTAAAAAATCTACTAAAATAGTATGTAATTATGTAAGTAAGTATGGAATTTCTGAATCAAATCAACCATGCATCAGGCTGCACTTTTTCAGTGGATTCAGCTAATTTATTCCAATCATTTGTTGCACAACACACATCACAAAATTTTCCCAATCATGAGAAAACACATAAGTAGTCCTTTTTTTCTTTGTACAGTTTTTCCCCGAGCAAAGTAGTTTGCCAAGACATAAAAATACAAGTATAATTGGTGATCATTGATCACGAATCAATGTTACAAGCAATTGCAACATCAACTGTGAACGTATCCATAAGTTTTGCACTTTCATATCTATTTACGTTCTATACTTTCGCAATTCCAACAAATTGAAAATGTAGCATCTTTTATTTAATTAACAGGCGTAACACAAAGTAAATATTATAATAGAAGATGATTAAATAGTTAGTAGAGATGCTGCTAGTCAAAACATATCACAAAATTATCTGAAGTGAAGTCTTTGTACAGACACATTTGACATTGACATACAAAAAATGTACATTATTTGATATTGTGATTTTCATAAACTGTACATTTGAGTACAAAGAACTTAAAATGATATTTGATGCTTGTCTTTTTATTAAAAATGAATGTTATTTAATCTGAGATAAAACTGACGCACAACAATCAGTTTTAATTCGCAAAATGCATCAGTTCATATATGAGTCAGCTCTAGACCGAAAACAAATGGTCAGTTTATAATAAAATATGTTGAAACTGACAAAGTTTTTTATGTAGACAAAAATACGACAATTTACAAATAAAAACTGAATAAAATGCTGAAGAAGTTTCTGACATGTTATTTTTCTTACAACTTTTGTTCGTTCAAGCAAATGGTCTATATTCGTTTTACGCAGTTTAAGCATTTTTTATGCTTTATTTTCTTGTCCCATTGTCCTGGAATTTCCTCTTAGTTTGTAATAAGCACACATTTTTATGTGTTGTTTTAATTTGAAATATGCTTACAACGTAACCTATGGAATATCAACGCAACTTAATTTGAATGTGTTTTATTGCTTGAACAAGGAAGTACTCGTTTTGACAAAGACGATAATAACATTAATTTCCTTGAAATGATGCTGTTAAAATCTCATTACGGCACGTGGAAAAAAAATCCTTCTATTTTTACTCATGAAGTCTGCTTTCATTTAAAAATTGCATTTTAAGCACATTTACAGATTCACTTGATACAGTTTGCATCACACTAACCTATTTTAGTCTTCGCTAGTTTACTTCTTCAGACGAGTTTGTAAACACAACATCAAAATAATATTTCAAAATCCGAAACGTAAAAAATTAATTTTCTTGTATTTTGGTTCCCTGTGTTTCCGAAAATGTTTTCCAAATATTTAAAAGCAATATTCATAGCTTTAAGCTACATCTTCATTACCTTTGATCAGCAAATAAAAGCACAACAGTGTCAACCAAATGTTGCCTCGGGTTATTTGGTACTTCAAGTTTATTTTTATCAACTGGTGCAATTGGTAGTTTATTATAAAAATTTCAGCATTTTTTTACGTACTTATGTTTTCTTTCAGGGCTCTGTCAATCCTGATTTTTCCAAGCTTTTTGCTGCGTCAAGACACGCTTGTGACAGAATATCTTGTCGACCGTCGAAATGTCAAGGACTGTTTTCGTCCTTTTGTGCTCCTGCTGGAGTTCCTCTGTGCGCAGATTCCAGTTTTTGTAGCTCGGCGCATACTCCAATTGACTCTTTCACCACCTTTGTCTTTAATGAGTGCACACAAGATCAATTCTATTACGGCGAATATGTCGACAAAAACATTGCATTTAATAGGAATTTGCCAGTGCTTAGTTTTAGAAATGTAAGGCATGCAAATATAATACAAAATTAAGCACAAGTATAATATTTTTATGATATTTATATTATTTCGCATAGAATATGCCCTTTCCACAAGGAACTTATGAAGGATACGGAGTCGCACAAATGGGAAACGTATCAAAATTCTTCAACTTTTATCACAAATTGCCAATAGTACCAATAGTAGATTTGGGATTAGTTTCGCCTCAAATTTGTTATAATCACTCGGCTTCTGCATTTTTGGTAGTTTTATGCCCAATGAAAACATCTTTTAAAGGTTGTTTTGAAAATAATGAAGAATGAATTCAATGTCGTCGTTTTATATTTCAAGGACATTGATGTCATTGGGAGTAATCAGCTTCCAAATTTCGGGGCATCCCAGCCTCCGACGGTAAAAACTTGTGCCAACCACACATCCTGCCCAACAATTAAGTGCGATTTGCTCGGTTTTCAGTGTTGTGCCCTTGGAACCTGTATTTGCTCTTTGGACCATTCCATTTGTGAAAATGCTGCTACGCTCTTAACTGCAACGAGTACATTCGCATGCAATGAAAATCGTGAAGAAACATTTTATTATGGTGAAATCATCTCGACATTGCCCGTTAAAACTGGTAATGTTTTTGTGTCGTCTCTAACGGTAAGAAATAAGCCAAATTTACCGTTCCCTTTTGAAATGTTTAACGTTTACTGTTTACGCATGTGAAAATTACAACATGTTATTTCAACGATGTATTCGGTTGTCATTTCATTTTGCAGCCTAATTCGTCGGACGGTTCATGGCAATATCTCGGATTAGGTACTATAGACATGACCAAAAAGACTAAAAACTTCAGGAAAGATTTTTTCTTTTACCATAAATTCATATTGTAAACAAATTTTAATTTATTTTCCTCTCGAAATTATGTTATGCTTTGATGGTTGCGCATAAGGAAAATGAAACATAAATAAATATTTGCTGCGTTAAGTATGTTAATTGTGTTGTATTGAAAGAAGTAGCGTGGATTTTAATAAAAATAAAAATAATCATGACGTAAATAATATGCTTAGGTGTTTCTGTGGTTAAGCAGTCATGACTCAGAACTCATGGCTTTGTATTTTACCAAATTTTTATTTTTGAAGAAAGTAGCCCTTGTAATTACATAATATAGTTTTGTTGCATGGTTTCGAACACGCTGAGGAAATATGACAATTTGACCAAATTTCACTGATGCTATAATCTATAGTTTTGCACACAGAAAGTTCTATTAAAATTGCCGAATTAATCGTATTCACATATATGGTTTTGCGACAAATAATGAAGTCTATTCTGGGACAAAAAAAACATTTTAGCACTCGTTCCGCAAAAGTTTGATTTAACTAACGTCTCAAGGTTATAAAATCGTATTATTAGTTTGCAATTTGTTCAGAAAACATGTCAACGATAGTAACCAATAAAATATAAACATATGCACCTATGATCCGAAGACATTATTAGGGTTGAATAGTATACATTTAAATTGATATAACATATTCATATATGATTATTCGGTATTGTTTGTGATGCAGGTAAGTAAGACCACTTTTATATTGTTCCCCGTTATCCATCACCCCTAAGTCATTAGTTTCAAAAATTGATCTCCAGAGGTTAACTGTGGCGTGACAGGGTCATTAGACCATTTTCATTGAGTTTCTTGTCATTAAAGACCCCCAGTCTAAGTTTCAGCTCCCTATTATCAGTTTCTATGTTGGGGCACTTGTTGCAGGGGTCAAACGATGTCATGGGGTCACATAATAATTTTATTGGATTTTTGGTAGTCAAAAATCCCAGAGCTTAAAGTTGTAGCTAGCTCGCACACATCTTTATATACTTGACATTTTTGGGTCAACCATTTTTCGTTATTTTTATACCGACCAAATTTCAATATTTGTGGAAGTTGTTGTTTATTACGAAGGAATCATCAAGATCTTAAAATAACAATCCACTATATAAAGCTTCCAAACTCCAATTAGCCCTTTTATTTCATTTTCGTTATTCAAATAGCAAATTCAAAACCTATATTTCAGTCCAACAAATATCATAACAAAAATCGAGAAAAAATATCCAGTATTGTTTTTATTTTTATGTATTGTTGGAATCAGTTTTAGTATGGTTAGTTTCCTTCGAGCCGTTCCTACAGACGACCAAGCACACACCGTTACGTAAGTTCAATAAATATTTTCAGATTTTCTTTTGCAAAATTGATATAAGTTTATTTTTTATTATATTGAGACATATGATGTAGTGGACGACGATTAAGGTGAAGACGATGATGATTTGTATGACGATGTCTAGTTACCTATAAGTACTTATACTACTATGGACGTAAATCCGGAAGCAACTGCGGAAGGTCAATCCGTTATTGAAATTATTTTCAAACCGGAAAAAAAAATAAAATGAGTAAAACGAAAATGTTTTATATTTTTTATTTATTTTTATTTATTATTGACAGAGCTCGATCCCCCTTACAAAGGCTTTTCACTAGTTGCTTCTTGACTAGAGAAAGGAGACTCTAGAAGGATACTGTAAACGCCAATCACTCTCCCATGACAATGGCGTCTATTTTATTACACATAGACGCCCATGGCCAGATTACAGTATACGCACCCCGTACTTTGACTTAATTGAGTCATTCACCGAGCCGAGTACGATTCGGTAGTCACCTGAGGCGGAGCAAAGAGACTTTGCACCTGCCCGGATTCGAACCCGGATTCCCCGGTTCGAAATCCAACACCTTACACCACCAACCTAGGCTGGCTACCTCCTGGCTGGTTATATCCTCCTTCTCACATGTAGTTTATAAAAATTTATAATTGCAACAAAACATTACAACTTATTATATAAGTACTGAGTTTTTAAATGTTTATAAAATATTTGTCGTAAACGTTTACAGAAAGTCTACATATTATGATATTTGTCTCGCAGATAAAAATAAATATTAAAAGTGCAAACATTCCATAAAGCTGAAAATACAACATTTCGCGGTATAAAGTTTTTTGGCCTTAACATTTCAATGATCATCGCAGCTGAATGATTTGACATGCTTTGAGAACAAGTACTAATTGCGAGGTTATTAAATCTAAAATTCCGCACACTACGTAAATCAAAAACGCTATAAGACTTGCTATTTTAAACGGTAAATATTATTATTGGCATTTTTATATCAAGCAGTTTGAATCCATATTGTTTACTATATGTAAAAATTCACCAGAAACTTTATTGCAGGAAAGAGTTAACAAATGTGACATAAGTTGATACATCAAATGCATACGCAAAACTAATGAAATAAGGAAATTTTAATAAATGTTGAGACTTTTTATCATTATACCCCAAACAGTAATTAAATATTTCAACAAAAATAATAATTTTAGCTTTCAATTTACATTTTTAAATGTAACTAAAGGTTACAAAATCAAAATTCATTCTCTGCTATTATCAATACTTTAGTTGACAATATAATCACAAACTTGTGTATTTTCTGGTAGATCTCAGAAATATATTCAGCAACTTTATATTTGCCTGTGACCATACGCTGTTATCTATTGGGGTAATTAAAGATGGTTTAAAACGAAGCTGACTGGCGGCTTGAAAAACAGAATTGAAGTATTATGTCATATGAACGGCATAGATGACAACGTTTCTATGATATAAATACAGAAAAACGGTACCGATTTATTGTCATTTAGTTTAATAAAGTAACAAATGACTTATTTAAATATTTTGTATCTCAGTTATTTCAAATGGGGATACGTTTAGATTTGAAATTGCCAAATTTAAGATTTTTAAAACTAAAACATTTATGTACGCAACATGTAAAACAATTACTGCCCTTCTTTAAAAATGATTTATTTATCTATAGAATTTCAATTAAAATACACGTATGTCATTTAAAATGATAATATGAAGAGAAACCATTAGATCGATGTGCCAAGGAGTTGTATTCTTTAATTTATATTCCTATATTTTTATTCTTATATGAGTAACTCCATAGCTTATGTGTAAGGACCGGAACGGAATGTCACAAAATGAAAATCTTTTATGATATTCTTATTGTACGCTAAAAATGAAGTAAACAATGTGCCATTCGAAAAATGTCCACCAGGAGCGCTAGGGGGAAAATAATGTTTTTTCAAAGGGCACAGCTTTTTTGCACAGTTTTTGACCGATTGACCTGAAACTCGATATGTACACTCATCTAGCGACCATATAGGGTTTACCGAACTCGAAATTACGAAAACCCTAGTTGGACCGCTCTTGGCTTGGCTTAACCTTGAAAATCGAAAATTGACTAAATGAAAAAAGTGAAAGTGACATCTTGTTCTAATTACAGGAAGGACTAACTTTTGTGAAGCAACACACCCCAAAAACCCAAGCGTCATAACAATTTTTGATTTTCAATGTTTGGCCCCACCAAGAGCGGTTCAACTAGGGTTTTCGTAATTTCGAGTTCGGTAAACCCTGTATGGTCACTAGATGAGTGTACATAATAAAGTTTCTTTAATATTCGTTATCGGCGACCCGGTAAGGAAATATTGATTAATGATCTTATCGGTAAACCCGATATGCGCCGACAAGGGAAAAAATGTAGTGAACTACATATGGGTTTATTTATAATTTTTATTGAATATTGAGAAAAAAAATTATGTCAAAACAACAGTCAGAAGACTAATGTATTTCCATTTAACAAAGATTTCATTACTAATGCAAACAGCATATTAACATTTTCGGAGAACTACCAACCAATAGAAACTATAGCAGTGTACAAAACGTAACATACTACATATTATACAAAAAAAAATTAAGATGCCAAAAGCAAAGTAAAGTAAGCCAATTTATGCAATAGCCTTACAGTTTCAAATAAAATTTTCAAAGAAATGATAGTTCAAAAAGAAAATCGGATACATTCAATACAAATGAGAGTTCAGTTGGATTTTATATTATAAACTATATTAGTATAGTCAATTAACTTTGATTCAGTTAACTTCTTTATTTTTAGGACAATGTCGCTATCATTGGCGGGGATAAAAATAAAAAATAGCAAAAATCTTCAATTATGAATTAACCAGCATGATTAACATTTCCTTGCCAAAAGGTAAACATTGTTTGCCGCTATAACATAAAAGCTTATCGGCGTATCGGTTTCTTATTGACTACCCGATAGCAAGGCATATTGAGAAGTTATCGGTGGGCTATCGGTGTGGACTCGCTTAGCAAACGCATGCCAAGTTTCAGGTCAATCGGTCAAAAACTGTGCAAAAAAAGCTGTTCCCTTTGAAAAAATATTGTTTGCCCCCAATAGCGCCCCTGGCAGACATTTTTTGAAAACATGAATGGCACATTGTTGACTTCATTTTTAGCGTACAATAAGAATATCATAAAAGATTTTCATTTTGTGACATTCGGTTCCGGTCCTTACACATAAGCTGTGGAGTTACTAATATTCATATCACAATAATCCTATTGATATTTGACCCATGGAACCTTTATAAAATTTGACCAGTTTTGGTCTTTGCGTTTAATTAAACTAATGGAAATACATAATTCATTTTTGTGCCACTATGGAAGGATATGATCTAAATTGAAGAGGAGAAGGAGTGAGACGATGGCGACAACGTTTCTAATTCCGAACACAGTGCATCATCATCATCAGATTCGTCCGTTGGGAACAACCACAGCTATAATCCCCCTGACTTAACAGCAAACAAGAAAAAGAAGGAACATAAATTTGAAAGTAAAATTATTCCGTGTGTGGAATGCGTCATTCTAAAATCAGAAAACAAACGCTCCAACTTAAAAATATGGCAATAAACAATAAATATGAGAGAATAAGCAAATTCTTGCGCGTGTGCGTGAGAACCACAAGCAATGCAAACTACAAAAAAGAAACATTGAAAAATCGAACTATACAAATTTTATATATTCATGCTAATTAACTAGATTTTATTTTCTGCATTGGACATCAAGTTTTTACTTGTTAATTGAAGTTAAAAAATTAACACTTCAGAGATTTTAATCCAAATAAAGTTGATTCAGGTAAATTTATATAAACAATCGGTTTAAAGTATAAAAAAGGCCAAATATGTTGCATTTATTTAAACGCGGAAATTTTTACTGCCTTTTAGCAAGCTCTTTTTGGTTTTTCCGAGTTTCCCTACTTTGTAAGCGAATCTCTTTGCATAACTTACTCAAACGACAAGTAAAGTGCGCCAACAATTCACCATCTTTTTCCGTCACAAAATCCTCGGGAGTCTCCGGTAAAGCTTCTTTAAGCAATGGTATCGCCTTATCGACACAATCCTTTGCTTTTTTGGGATCCCACTTTTCCCCGGAGAGCTCGTCAAGCTCTTTCCTAACTTTAAATTGAGTAAAAAAAATTTTTTTGAATTACTTGAATTGATCAAATAAACCAAAACGAGTTCAAAAAATATTTTTAAACCGCTTTCTACCATCTTCAATGTTTTTAGCCAAGTCAGCGAGTTTCTTATCTTGGATCAGGTCCCACAAAAACATAACAAGTTTTTCAAATTGGTCCCCAGTCATAACATCTTCTTTTAACGTTTTGCTTGTTTTAGTTGCATCATTTGTCTTTAACAGGCGTGGTTTCAGTCGTTCAGCCTCCTTCTCTGGCACATTAAATACCACATCTTCCGCTTTTTGCAAAATATTTATAATGGTATCGAGCTGTATTTGTCTTTTAAGGGTTGCACATGGAGTGAAACCCTCGAATTTCAGATCAGTTTGATCTAAAAATGCCAGAAACAAAATAAATTTCATAATTAATTAATGCAGTTTTTGGGAGTAGAAGTTAAATAAGAAGCCTATTCCTAAAATCTAACATTTATGCAGTCACGACTAAATCCTCGAGTTTCAGATAAGAATGCTTTAGGGTAGGGATTTCTACCGACTTCAAGAGTTAAAATGTGTAGTTGGGTTTATAAAATAATTTCAAAAGCATTCACCTAAACTGGCAGGTCGACAACCGTGATCGGGTTTTTCTAATAATAAAATAGTAAAGCCCGTCAACCCTATCAATTCCATTCTTAAATTTTGAAAGGGAATCTGTTTAAATCTATGGTAAAACCTGATCTACTCAGCCCGCTTTTTATAATACAACAATGCCACATTTGGAGTGAAAAGTATTTATCGTCATAATTTGCAAATGAACGTCAAGAAAAAACCGAAATTTTGTAATTAAATTAAAGTTTACTACCTGCTTCCAGTTGATCAAGAATTTCCATAAGTTGTTTGCCTGTAAACTCCATCTCTTTTGGTTCTGTTTGGTCCTCTTCAGACAATTTTGTAGACTCCGGGACCTGTTCGTTATGTTCTTCCTTTTTCTGAGACTCCGAAGTCTTAGAAAAGTTCTTGCCTTTATTTTCCTCCATTTTTAATATTCAACGAAATTTGGATGTAATATGTAACTAAAATGGTAGTAAGTTCAACCACAAAATAATTCTGATATATGCAATATTCTAATGGTTGATGTGAGTAGTTTATATAAAAAAATTTTGAACAATGAATGAGCGACCTCAATTTAGGGCAGTTGAGGAATTTTGTAATGCTTGTATA